>JBBYHO010000018.1:5410253-5428221 GCA_038382025.1 Adansonia gregorii
AATATTTAATATATAAAATTTATTTAATCTTATTTATTTTATATTTAAAAATATTTTATATATATATAAATTAAAAAAATTTAAGCTGGTACCGATATGTATCTGTATAAGAACAAAAATGATACATTCACTGGTACAGTTCTGACTACCTTGATGTATATACATATGGCTCATTAATTAAAACAACAAAAATGGTCCAATGGTTACTAATGGATATGATTAGTCAAAAATTAATCTAATGGTTGGATGATGAGTCAAAAAATCAAATTTGATTTTTATTTGATTAAAAAAATTCACTTGTAAATCCTACATGTAAAAATCTTTTGTTAGAATTTTTTCATATAAATCTTACGTGGTTAAAAATGTAATCTGATGTAAAATTTTAATTTGAAAATTTATATGTGAAAATTTTAATTGAAAATTCTATATTTGGAGAATTAATTATAAATTCCATAGGTAACCGTTCGATTAAAAATTTCAAATATGAAAGTTTAATTTAAATTTTGCTTGCAAAAATTTAATAAAAGGCTTAGTCTAAATTCTCACAAAAAGGAAAATTCCAAGTTGCAAATAAATAAATAAAAATATTATTAATTGACAAATTGTGGTATAAATACTGATATAGATTTTTTTTCAAAACTTTTTATTTTTTAAAAAAGTTATCGACATAAATACTACACAAGTATAGGTAAAAATATAAGATAATTATCTTGTGAAATTCCATAAAAAAATTCTAAAAAATCTCTAAAAATAAAAAAATTGATTTTTATATCATATCTAAAATTAAATTTCAAAATTCTACAAAAATAAATTCAAAAGCTAATTTTTCCTGTTAAACAATTATCTCTTTTATCAGGATTTATTTTTTACAGACATTAGAATTACAATCTTTTAGTCATGCCCACGAGCGACCATCTAGACACGGACAAATAGGTATTAAAATAGCTGAGCCTATTCAGTGAAGGTCGAACCCCACCAAGATCGTTGCTTAGTTCTTAATCTAGGATATTTTGGACTATCGGAGAAAAAGCTTGAATAAAATTAGGTGTTTACAGCTACCCTTCTTTGGCCGTTGTTGAGAATCAGAAACAGGGCAAAGACTATAAACAACCTTTTCCTTGGGCTGTGAGATCTTGGAAAATTAGTTTAAGCAAATGTGTAGCAAAAGAAAAGTTCCAATGGAAGATTCGCAAACAAAAGGATGAAACCTTAAGCTAAAGAATATGATTAAGGCAGAGCCTAAGTTAAAAAGATTGACCAAGGTAAAACTTTGGTTGAAAGGATTGGCTAGAACAAAAACATAATAGTTAAGAAGATGACTAGGGTGAAACCTAAGTCAAAAGGATTGACCAACGCAAAACTATAATAGTAAAAAAGATGACTCGGGCGATACCTAAGTTGAAAGGTTGACCAAAGCAAAACCATAGTAGTCAAGGAAGTGACAAGGGCCAAACCTAAGTTGAAGAGGTTAACTAAGGCAAGTTCATAATAGTGAAAAAGGTGACTAAAGTGAAACCTAAGTCAAAAGAGTTGACCAAGGCGAAACTATAATAGTAAAAAAAGTGACCAGGAAAAAACCTAAGTTGAAAGCTTAACCAAGATAAAACCATAATAGTTAAGAAAGTGACCAAGTGAACCTAAGTCCAAAAGATTGGCTAAGGCAAAACCCAAATAGTAAAAGAGATGACTATGGCAAAACCTATTAGTAAAAAAAGAATTAGTCTATTTGGATAGAGGCAATGTCTAATATTCACTTTGTCTAGAAGGATGCAAGACTTAACTTTTAGTTTTGAGAAAATCAACATACTTGAATGGTTATTGCTTTCTTTAATTTCATGTTCAGTTTTCGATTTGCAAGTTATTAGATGCAAAAAAAAAAAAAAAGTGCATGCAAAGTGCATATGATGAATTCTCATTATAACATTATATTTTCTAATTTATGTGTTTTGTTATTATCGACTCTTGATAGCTTCTGACCTAGCCTGCATTTGGAGTTGAAGACATCTTCAAAAAATGTTGTAGACATTTTTTCTTTTTTTTTTTAAACGAGGTGAGCCTTTGTTTGTCCTCCTTCCAAGGAATTTTGAAAAGGGATTTGTCTTTCTCCTTACCATATCATAGGCATTCTTAGACCATGTCTCCCGAATTTTTTCTTAAGTTTTATTCGAAAGCATTATCCATTTCTCTAATCCTTCTTAGAGCATCCAGAAGATTGAAATATTAGTTAAGGTCTCTATAGTGTTTTGACCTAGTTCCAAAGTAGTGTAAAGAAATCTTTTTGTTATTTTTTTCTAAATTGTTCATCATTATTTAACATAAATGTAGCACAACTAAAAGGAAATCAAATGAAGATATAGATTAAAAAACATTTGTAATCCAAAAAGAGAGGGAAATACAATATTCACTTTTCCACAAAATAAAGGGAAGAGTATAGAGAGAACTTAGTGTTGCTCTAAATATCAGAAGGCGAAATCTCTCATTTAGTCCTTCAAAGATCCTTCCTAAACCAGATGTTTGCTTTCACATAGACCAATCTCTTAAGGATATTTCCAATCACGCCATGCTTTCCTTTGCCTAATCTGAACCTTTTGACCACCTATTATTTATTCTTTTCCAAGTGCTTGAGCTATCTTTTCGGGTTTTTATGTCAAGATCTTCACTTTTATTGCCTTTTTATTTTTTTATCTGAATGTCTTTTTGGGTTTTCATCCAAACCTTTTCTCTTTTTTTATTATGCCCTATTGTGTTTTCATTCAAACCTTTTTTTTTTTTTTGCAAATAATGTCACCGCTTAGGTTACTTTTTTACGTTGTCAGTGGCGACGAGGTTTGGTAAGGGATCCCCATCCATTTTTACCAAAATCAAAGCTTTTTTTTTAAATGCTTTTTTAACCACATAGGGTTTTTCCCTATTACATGCCTATTTGCCATGTGGATCTTTTTAAATGAGAAAATTTTTCTTCAGCACCAGTTTTTCATCGTGGAAATATCTCGGATAATTTTTTTATCATGGGCTTTTGTCATCCTTTTTTGGCACATTTGTTCATGTTAAATTACCTTTAGCCTTTTCTCTTCGATAAAATTTAACTATTCATAACGATCCCAAACCCATTCCACTTCCTCTAACTTGGTCTTCATTAGTACTCAAAGTAAGGGAATCTCAACTTCAATCGGTAGAATAGCCTCCATGCCATAGACTAATAAGTAAGGCATTGCTTCAGTTGAAGTTCATAATGTAGTTTGATAAGCTAGAATGGCAAAGGGAAGCTTCTCATATCGGTCCTTGTAAGTTTCTACCCTCTTGCGCACAATCCTCTTGATATTTTTTATTAGCTACCTTCATGACTCTGTTCATCTTTAGTTGGTGTGTCATCAAGTTGTGATATGATATTTAAGCTGGGTTTATAGTTTTTTCATCATTTTATTCTTCAGATTATAGGTATTATCTGTTATGATTCTCTTTAAAATTTTACATCAGTTGATGATGTTGCCTTTTCGAGAATTTACATATTATTGTATTTGTTATATTTATGTAGAAGGCTGCTTCAACCCACTTGATGAAGTAGTCTATGACCACCAATATGAAACAATAATGGTTTAAGGCTTTAGGAAAGATTGGCCTAATAAAGTACTTGCCCCACATTAAAAAAGGCAAAGGTGCATTTATCACATGCAAAATTGAAGGCGGCATATATATTTTGTTTGCATGGAGCTGACATTTGTGACATCTTTAGGCATACTTAATACAATCACCATCCATGGTCATCCAAAAGTATCATAACCTCATGATTTACCTTGCCATTTTATGTCAATTAACATGAATTCTACAAACCCTTTCTTGCACTCCAAAAGTCTTTGTGCTTTATGAGCATTCATGCATCTTAGCAATATCTGATCATGAACTTTTTTGGAAAGGATCTCGCCGTCCAGGATGAAACTCATTGATAACCTCCTTGACATCTTTTTGTCATTTTTAGTGCCACTGTCTAGATATTCTCGATCATTGAGGTACTGTCTAATGTCATGGTGTGCGAAATTGAATAGCTCGAAAATTTTGACAGTAGTCCGCTTCTTCGATTAGTGGTGCCAGGCCTGAGAGATCTTCCTCTGTAGCTCACAATTTTGCAACCACGCACGCAGCGTCTCCTAGCTGAATGTTGTGAAATCCAAGTTTTTTTTGCCAGTTGTAGAGCTTGAATTACTGTCGATGCCTCTACCACAAATGGGTTTGACACATTCGGTACCCAACCAAGCAAACCGCTTGAACAGACCCACTATGATATTTGATGATGCTTTTATACCTTCAATGCTGCTATTTTTTATTGAAAGCCCTATCAAAATTTAGCTTTAGTACACCCATAATTGGTAGTTCCTGTTTCACCGCTACTATTAAGCTGGAACTTTGTTGAATTCTCTATGCTCTATCATACTTCTTTGAGTATTTCTTTAGAAAGTGTGGCATTTCATTACATTGCCAGCATCACTCTCCACACCGGTCTCTGTTTTTGTTGTTCTAGCATGCCCATAACCCCACCATAAAGAGTCTCTAGTTGTTAGCACTACACGAACTAAGTATATATGCAAAAACAGACTTTGATATCATCTGTTGTCTAGGCCTCCCCTCCCCATTGAAATCCTAGCTAACCCCACAAAGCTTTTAATGCAAAGTAATGCAACAAGGCATGGATTGTTGATTCAACCTCGTTTCCGCACCTAAAGTAATGTGCTTCCACAAGTGTCCTCTGTCTTCTAAGTGCCTTGAAAAATTCTCCATATAAAAACTTGATTTTTGATGGGATCTGGGCTACCCATATCTTCTATAGAATGTGTCTATTATTCGACCCATCCTGAACTAAACTGTTTTCTTAATATGCTTGCTTTATGTTAATCAATGACTTATAAGCACTTTTAATTGTATTAAGTACCATTTTGTCAAAGTGTCATACTGTAGTGTCCTCTCTTCTAACCTTTCCAATGGGAAGTATGCAAATTTCATTTACTTCTTGTTTGTTAAATAGTTGCAGATCAGAGTCTCATTCCTAACTTTATCAGTTGGGCAACAAATTCTTTCTTTTCATTTGGGTGCCATGTACAATGCACTAAGAAATCCAATGAAGAAGGCAGCCAACAACCTTCCCAAATTTTAATTGATTTTCCATCCCCACTCTCCATCTTCCCTTTTTCTAATATTCTTTTGGACTACTAAATGCTCCTCTATGTCAACGATGGATTTCGCTCTAGCACTAAACTCAAAAACCTTGTATTGGGGAAGTACTTTGCTTTTAGTACCTTATGAGCGAGTGAATTTGGGTGCTTTAATAGTCTCAAACCCAGCTTCCCTCCGAGAGTAGTGTTGAAAGCCTGTATCTCTCTAAAACCCAAAGACCACCTTTATCTTTTGGTCTTGTCATTTGTTGCCATGATTTCCAATAGATGCCGCATCTATCCTTGTTTGATGCCCACCAAAATTGGCTAAAGATACTGTTGAATTCGAGGTAAAGGGTCTTAGGTAATTTGAAGCAACTCATTGCATATGCCAAAATCGCCTGAAGGACCGATTTTATAAATATCTCTTTCTCGCCTTACGATAAGCATCAAGAACTCTGTGCTTTCAATTTACTTTTCAGCTTTTCTATGGGCAACCTAAAACAATTGCCATTGCCCTTTTCCTACTAAAAGTAGAAACACGAGATATTTTTTGGGACTGTTCACCTTTTACATCTGAAAAAATAGTTGTAGAGCCTCCTTTCGACCCTAATCAATATTCATGCCATAGAATATGGCAAATTTATCATAACTAATCATCTGACCCTAAGCTTCCTCATATTGCTTGAAGATTTCCTTTGGCACTTCACCTTCCTCGACATTGGTTCTCATAAATATTAGTCTATCATTCGTAAAGAATGAGCGTGTTATTACGACCATTTTTACTGGCTTGAACACCTGTAATCCTTCCTTCTTAACTAGCTTTCTTTAGGAGAGTAGCTAGACCTTAAGAGCAAATCAAAAACAGATACCGGGAGAAGGGGTCCCTTGCCTAAGTCTTCTTTTCAGGCAGAAGGCATTAGAAGCAATGCTGCTATTAACGATGACTAAGTAACCCACAGAAGAGATCCATGCCATGATTAAGTTTACCTATCTAAAATGAAAACCAAAATGATCCATCATTTCTTTGAGAAACCATTATTTGACACGATTGTAGGCTTTACTCATGTCTAGCTTTAGCGCTATAGAGCCCTTCTTTCCTCTCCTCCTATGCTTAAGACTATACGTTATCAGTATTAAGCCTGCCTGACATAAATGCACTCTGAGCAATATCAACACATTAAGGTAGAAACTCTTTTGAACCTGTTGACTAGAAACCTTCACAATTATTTTGTAAATAACATTACATAAACTGATACGTCTGAGTTGCAATATTAACCTAGGTTCTTTGATTTTTGGAATCAGAACAGTATAGGTGTGATTAATGCCCTCTATTCTACCATGCCCATTAGGCAATGCAAGACAAAATTGTATGATATCATTACTGATGACGTGCCAATGATGTTGCCAGAATAGGGCCAACATGCCGTCAGGACCTCGCGCCTTACTAGGGTGCATCCGTTTAACCGCGTTAATGATGCCGTCAATGTTGCAATAGTTCTCGAATAAAAATCTTGATTAACTCGATTTAAAATAGCAAGTGTATATATTGTTTTTACTTATATGTTTGTATCTCATTATTTTTTTTATTTGAGGCCCATTTCATTATTATTCTTTATTTTTCATGTATGAGGATTGAGTTGTCGAGATTAATCACTCCCTCAACTTCTGTAAATAGTCTTTATAAAATGATCATATATTTTGGAGTCACGATCAATCTTATTTCAGCCAAATGGGATTAGACACTTGCCGAAATTTATATTTTTAGGGTTACAAGACCCATAAAAACAAATTTTGAGGTATGCACTTATACCATAAATCGCATAAAAGGGTCTGAAAATCGGTTACAATCACAAATAAGGATAAACCTTCTTATAGTGCTTGGCATTTGATACCTTATTAATCCCGTATTAATTTAAATTTTGATTTTTATTAAATTTCACTATTCGATATTTAATTATGATTCCCACAAGTCAAAACTTTCATAAATTTATTACTTTGTATAAGAAAATTGAGTTTTTAATATTTTTGATAATCAAAATATCTTTCGTATCTTTTCGAAATACCAAAAGAACGTGAGGGTTTTTCTTATTCTCTTTCGTACCCTACTAGAGAGCTAATGGAATACGAAAAGTTTTTTTTCTAAAAATCAAAATATCTTTTGTACCTTGCTAGAGGGCTAGAGGAATACAAAAGGTTTTATTTTTTCGAAATTAAAAAAAAACTCGATTTTTATTTTTAAAAAGATATCTCATTATTAAAATAATGTGCATGACCTCTTTTATATTCTGGGAGAAATTCAATGTATTCTTTTAACATTAAAGACATTGCCTTGATTTTATAAAAATTCCAATTTTATTATAAAATATTAAAAATTATCCTTAGACTCAATTTAGATAAAAAGTATTAAACTCGACTTTAAGAACTCTAATTTGGTAGAAATGATCAACATGTCCCCTAAAGTGCACCTTTAATGTAAAAGTATTCCGGTAACTCCAAAAGACTCGGTTCTAATATGAATTAATTAAATGTCCCTAAGGTCTACCTTCGACATCTATGAATAAGCCTAAAAGACATGATAACTTCATAAAAAGATGAACCTATTCGTATTATGCACCTTTGACATAGAAGTATTTTGGTAACTTTAGAAAATTTGATTTAAAAAAAATACCAAAATACCCCTAAGGTTTACCTTCGATGTTTACATATCTTAGTAACTTAAAGGGCTGGATGATATCATAAACAAATGAATATATTCTTACTATGCACTTTCAACCTATAAGTAACCCAGTGATCACTTAGGACTCAGTTTTAAAGAAGTTACTAGAATACTCCCAAGGTTTATCACCGATAACCTAGAGCACTTGAAAATGATATGAAATAAC
Source organism: Adansonia gregorii (assembly GCA_038382025.1). Classification (NCBI taxonomy): domain Eukaryota; kingdom Viridiplantae; phylum Streptophyta; class Magnoliopsida; order Malvales; family Malvaceae; genus Adansonia; species Adansonia gregorii. Next base: position 5,418,283 of record JBBYHO010000018.1, read on the forward strand.
ATTTATACCCTCCATAGGCAATTTAAACATCAAGATAGACCTAAAATACAAAAATTACTAATAGGTACTTGAGCATTTCAAAATTGCATTTTGTAACCTAATGGAAAATTGGAAGAATATGAAAAGTTTTAATAATTTCTATACACCTACAGAAAACTATATGAACTAAAAATATTTTTAAAATATTAAAAATATCATACTAAGTCTAAAATCAAAAGTGTTTCAAAGTGGTTCTTAATATTTTCTTACTTTGCAATTTAGTCCTTATACAAAATAAAATCATAATTAAACACAAAATTCATTAAAAAAATTATAGAAATCATATCAATGATCATATAATAAATTCGACCAAGTACCTATGGCCTTTGAACAATTTTTTTTTATTTTGCAAATAAACCCTTAAACTTTCTAAAATTATAAAATGGCCACAAAATTAAAATACGTGAAAAATACTTTCACAAGTATATACAAGTGATAGGCCAAGCATGGATGGCCTTGAAACAAAATTTTCCACTTTCACAATTTAGTTTCTAAATAATAGAAAATCATAAATTAACACAAACACATCATATCATGAATGGCCAAAAAATATATTTTTTTACATTTTACAATTTTTTTTACATTTTGCCAAAAAAATATTTTGTACAAGAATTTACCTTAAAAAAGCTTGAAAAATCATATATTTTTGTGTTTTTTAGTCGTTTTTCAATGGAAATGCTAAAGCTCTAAATGATGAAGGGTGAAGATCAGCCTTTAGCGAATCGGTCTTAGAATTCTCTAGGATTTTTTCCTTTTTCATTTTTTATTTAATATTTATTTTATTTTTTGTCTTCTTTACCTTGATTTGATTTAAATTTATTACTTTTATCATTTTATGATTTGCATCATGCATGACATCATCAATTCTAGAGATATGAGAGAGAGAAAAGATTAATTTGAGCAAAAAAAACAAATTGTGAGGACTAAATTATAACAAAATAAAAATTATATATTTAAAAAATAAAATTTCATAAAACAAATTTAATTATAAATTTAATCAGAATAAACTTCTTAGACATATTAGAAAACAAAAATAGGCTCATTGGACATTTCAAAAAATTAATGGGCTTATCAGGCCCATTAGAGAAATTTACATGTTTTAAAACACATAAAATGAAAAAAATATAAAATTTAAAAATAAAATTAATAAATTTTTATATAAAAATTCAAAAATAAATTTTTAAAAAATTTTATGTGCAATAAAAAGGCAATTAAAATTTTTAAACTTGTAAAATTTCATGAACAAAACCCTTTTGAAAGAAAATTCTTATTTGAAGAAAATGCAAAACTCATAAAATAAACTAAACTTTAAAAAACTGATTTATTTAAATTTAATGAAGATATTTGAAGAATTTTAAAAATTATAAACTTAAAAAAAAATCCTTCCAAAAAAATTTATGAAGTAGAAAATTATGTATGTTAGAAACAGGAAAAATTGAAGAAAAAAAACTCATAAAATAAATTAAATTTTAAAAAATAGATTTAATATAAATTAAATACTAATATTTTAAGACTTTAAAAAATTATAAATTGAGAAAAAAAAACTTTTCAAAAAATTTACGGACTTCATATTTAGGAAATAAAAAATTTTCAAAAATATATTCAAATTTCATAAACGTAAATTTATCCAATGCATTAATCAAAATATTAATTTATAAAAAATAATATAGGTGAAAAATGAAAATCCAGAACAATTTTTATCGAAAAGGTTGCACGAGGATGATATTCATTGTACTGTGAAAAATTCAACATTAATTACTAAAATAGACAATTTAACGCCTTATGGTATAAAATGCCAATAAGAATTTTCACTTGAATTTTTTTTATTTTTCAGAGTGCATATCGACATAAATACCACACTAACATCAATACAAATATACAACAGTCAACTTCCCGAATTTAACAAAAAATTTTAAAAAAATTCTTAAAAATGGAAAATTTTACTATGATAATATCTACAAAAATAAATTTCAAATTTTCAAAAGTATAAAGTTAAAAATTAATTATTTTGCTTTAATATTCGTTATTTTACATGAGATTTAGTTTTCATTACCCTTGAAATGGCACTAATTTTGTCACATGCGCATGCGATCATTTAGGCAAGACTAAATAGGTCTTGAAAATGTTCATTCCATCTGAAAGAAGTCTACCTCCACGAGGACAAGTGCCGAATTTATATCTCAGATATTTTAGATATTAGGAAATGAGGCTTGGACAAAACAAGTTGTCTACAGTTAGTAATAAACTCCGCAATATGATCAGAATTTATCTCATCTGTGATACGCCTTTCAACCCCATCAATAATTTCATAACAAGGAAGGGTAACTTGAGGCTGAAATAGATTTCGAAAGAACCTAGGAGCGATAACTTTGATTCTACCATCATCTTTGCACCATTCTCCACTCTCATCCTCAAGCCCTCTAATGGTGTTGTTTTTCCTCCTCAGTGATGCTATAGCATGGAAGAATGTCGTGTTTCTGTCACATTCTTTCAACCAGCTAACTAGAGATCTTTGTGCCCAATACCTTGCCTCTTGTTCCAAAGCATGATTGAGCTCTTCCCATACATAGCCAGCTTTGTATAGGATTGATTCCTTCGCCGGTTTCTTTTCAATGGCTTTCAACTATTATGTTAACGTTTAGATTGTTGTCTTTTGAGCCAAAAAATGGTTGTTATGCCATTTTCATAGTTGCAGACTAGCATTCTTGATTTTTTCCTCAACATTTCCATGACGACCCTTCTCGACTTGCCAAGCATGTTATAATATTGCAGCACAGTCTTTCTTTTTAACCCATATTTCAAAAAACACCCTTCGTTTAGTTTGGCCCTATTACCTTTTTCTTGCCTGCCGTCAGTGTTAACGATTACAGGGTAATGGTACGAACCCACCGTTATGAGGTGTGTCATGGCATAAAGAGGAAATAGATTCCACATCTCTTGTTAGCCAACCCTAATATAGCCTTTCTCGAGTGCTATTATCTTCCATCCAGCCTCTTTTCCATGTGTGCCATTTCCCCGAGAACCCTAAATCGTCTAGTTAACTTGCTTCTAAAACCTCTTTAAACATGGTCATCTGATTTCCCTTCTCAAGAACCAAGGCAAATTTGAATAAGTTGCCAGCCTCCTCATTAGATTCCAAGATTCATTACTTTTCTATGTATCCGGTTCCCTGTAGAAGCCCATTATCCTCCATCTCTTCTCACTTAACTTGCTCACTGCCTCTATATGAGTTTCAAGTTTGACAACTACGTCTAATTAATACACGTCGCCTTTTTCCTTTTCAGCATTTAAAGACATGAAACAGTTTTCTTAGCAAATCAAATAAAATATAATAGTAGAAAGTGACATAGGGTGTAATCAAGCCAAAGTTCAAGTATTAAGAAGCTCGAGTCTAATTTAAAATTTAAAATTCAAAGTTCGTTTCAAGCTTGATCGAATCTTATTACTAAAAAGCAAGCTCAATTAAAAATAAAATTGAATTGCTCGAGTTCACTTGATTAGGTTAGATTAAGCTCGTTTATCTAGTAAAAATTAACTCAATTTGACATAAAATCAAATTACTGAAGTTTGATTAATTACTCTCATTTATGTAGTAAAAAACGAGCTCAATTCCCATGCTTAATTTTAAACTAGATTATTTATGTTTGAGCTCGGGCTTGTTTTCAAGTTCAAGTTTAAATTAACATTTTTCAATACTAATTAAAAATTTTAGAATACTCAATTAGGCTCGTGAGCTACTCAAGTCAAGCATTAAAATATTAAATTCAACTTGCTTGATAGCCCAAACTCGACAATGACCAAACTATTTTTGAATTCTTTGCGAGCCGAAACCAAATAGCTTGCAAGCACAACTATCTTGTTTACACCCATTAGTGCTTCTAAAAAGTAAAATTCCATAATCATACCCCAAAAAAAAAAAACTCATGACTTAAATTTAGGCCATTTACTCAAATTTCATCATTTAATTTCACTAACAATATCTGCAAAGTCACTTTATTTTTCCTTTGCCATCACAAAAGCCTTTTTTTTTTTTTCATTTCAATGTTAACCCTCCTACTTGATTTTTTTTTCCTTATTATTCACGCCCTCATTTGGCACCTTCAATGGACCAATCTTTGCTCAATGACTTGGGAAGGACTATCTGTCTCAGCTCATTGCTTCTTTTCAAGTAATTGTTTGAACCAATAGGCAGACATCTTTGGGTACCTCCGGAGATTGCTGTAGTCAACATAAACAATGCCATACCTAGAAGTATATCCTAATAACCATTCGAAGTTATCCAGCAATGACCAAGCAAAGTAGCCTGTCACATTTGCTCCTTCATCAATGGCTTTCTTCAACTCAGTCAAGTAGTCCTTGAAAAATTTTATCCTTGTGGTGTCTTTCAATCCATTTGGAAGTGTAACATTTCCTGGATCGTCCATACCTACCGCAATTTTCACCAATATTTACTTCATTTTCAAATATATTTAAGCAAACAGATTCTTGAATTTGAGATTTAACTTATTTAGTTCATATAATCACCTTAAAAAATGACATTCAATAAGTCTAAGATTTGAATCTAAGCTTCAATGCTTATAGAGTAATTGTAATTAGCTTTCTATAGGTATTCTCAGTATATGCTTACCATTTTCTGAGATAATTACATTTGGGTTTCCATATCGCTCTTTTACATAAGTCACAGCTTTGTACATACCCCAAGGTACAATGTAGAGCCACCAAGAATTTGCCTGCAAATTTTTAGAAATGTATTATCACTTCAAATTCAATAGATTTTTTAAAGAAAATTTTCACATTTATATTCATATCAAGATATGTTACAGACTTGAGAAGCTAAAAGCATACTAGGGAAGTAAAGACTTTTGACTTGGGGAAACAAAGTTCAGGCCGTAATCAGAAGAGAAATAAAAGACTTTGACATGAAGGAAACAAGTCTAAATAATCAAATATGCGCATTATTTTCTTTCAACCCATGTCATTTATATTACCCGGTTTCGGAGGTGAGTGTCCAAGATGGATGTGTTCGATAAGGTATGGTCAATCATTTTTAAATTTTTTTTGTATATTTGAAAGATCATGCCTCACACCTATATTCGAATATGTGAGACACAAATGTTAGATATGAAACTGAATTTCTGCTTATTTGTAAGTTGTGACTCCTAATCTATATTGCTCCGACTCTTTTTTTTTTTTTCAAGTAGTTATGTCTAACATATTTTTGGACATGAATATAAAGACATGATCTTTCAATGACTCTTTAAATACATAAAAAAACTCATAAAAAATTAAACATACCCGTATCAGCACATTCCTGTATCTAACACTCATAACTGAATCCAAGTAACATACCTCCAAATCATATTGAAATTACCTTTGGACCAATTTGCACTCCATTCTTTGCATCTGCAGATTGTGAACACAATGCGAAATATTGGTTTCTTGAAAGAAAAAAATCACATAAATTATCAACTAAAATATATTAAGTTATGGTAAGACTTACTGGCGAAGGCAGCGTTCCAGTCTGTCTGGTAGCTTGTGACGTTTGGTTGAGGCCGTTTAGGATCATAGATGTAGTTAGTAGTATATTGGTTGATGCCAACATAATCCATTGATCCTTTCACCATCTTAACTTCTTCCTCGCTAAACTTTGGCAGTCTTTCCCCAACTATTTCTTGCATTGTTCTTGGATACTCACCATATCGAATGGGATGCAGAAACCTATCCAATAATAATAATATTTAGAATTTCTGGAGTACACATTACTTCTCCCGATCTTCTTCAGGTTAAATGCAAGAAAATCAAGAGATTTCAAAATAATTAAGGATAAAAGCAAGATAACACTGCCAAAGAACGGAAAATGTTGATTTCAAGCTGCCTTTTTTCTATCATTACATCATGAAAAAAAAAATGCTGATACATTTCAATTTTCGGTAAAACATGCCAACCTAAGTAAGTTACTCAGATACGGGCCGAAGTGGAAGATCACGGGCAACAGTCATAATTTTCCCTTCAAAAATTTCTAGAATAGAAGTTTAAGTTTTAACATAAGCTTTGAGTTTGAGACATACCAGCCAACATGGAAATCTCTAGCTCTTTGAGCTGCATAGTTATCAGCCTTTGATCTTGTAAGAGGTTCATACCAATTAAAATCCAAGAGAATTCCAATCCTACCCTTCTGTTTTTCCTGAACATGCATCCACCTTCATATCAGTCTGTATTTCTCAGTTTATCTTATTAGCAGGCATTTAAATTGCAGTACATATTTTCCGTCACACTGCATTCATCGCAGTTGCAGAGAGTAACAGATACTATCTTAGTCAATTATCAATGGTGAATATTGACGACAGAAAAGAGTCGAAGCCAAAAGTAATGACCATAACATCATATTGCAGCTGGAATTTAAATCCAAACAATGGAGAGATGAATAGACCTGGTATTTCTCACGATATCTTTTCACCGCTGCAGCATGGGATAAGATCAAATTATGGCCAACAATGTAAGGCTCAGTTGCAGAGTTACCAGCTGTACAATTTCCGAATTCCTTGGAACACCTTGAAGGAGGATTGATGCCATTATCATAGCCAAGAGCAGCCATAATCCTTGGTTCATTAAATGTAAACCAGTTCTTGACTCTATCACCAAATGTCTTGAAGCAAAACTCTGCGTAATTGGCATAATCCTCCCTAGAAGTTTTGAATCGTAAATTAAATGCCAATCAGACTAAATTTTTAAGATTACAGACTAAAGGGTTGTTTAAATTCATAACATAATGAATATTTGGGTTACTTAAATTCGTTAGCATAATCAATATTTAGTTTATCCGAAGGTAATAATATATATTACTCGGATTCAGGATTAGTATCGGATATAGGTATATGAACCTTCCCGAAAGAAAAAATTGTAGCTCTACTTACACAATTTTGCGGTTCAAGAACCCATTGTACTTCTGCTGAAGAGCTTCAGGGAGATCATAGTGGTGTAAGTTCCCATAGGGAGTAATGCCTACAGAAGGAATGAAGCAGAGATTTTCATTACATAGAGAAAGCCATTAAAGGATTACATTCAGGTCATAACTACTATGCAAAACATCTCATGGAACTTTTTAAAGATACAAATGCACATATTTCATTCTGGTATCAATGCACAGCAAAATCTTAAATGATGTTTAGGATTTGAGGCTGAAAGTTGAACCCAGCATTCCATTTGTCGACAGTCCCTCAAATCATCTTGAAATCTCAGTGAGAAAATTTCTTACCAGTTACAGGGCTTTACTTAGGCTCGAGGGCAAGCAGAGTATGTATCTAATATATTATATTCAATTTTTTTAAAAGTATTATTGTATAGTATTAAATACAAATACTCCAAAAAATGAAAAATAGGGAAACCCACTCATGTCAGGATTATGCTAATTATGGCAAAAGAAATTGAAGATATGCTGTCAGCCATAGGCATTCATTTCATTCACCTTTCTTAACCAAGTAGTTGATCAACCTATTGTAATAGGCAACTCCCTCCCAATTTATTCTTCCAGCTCCATCTACAAAAAATAAATAAATAAAAGAAAATCAATGGATTAATTTTAAACAATAGTAAATTAAAAAAAAAAATCAATTGAACAATAATTAAAATGAGGGCCAGAAAAAGAACAATAATTAAAATAATTGAGCCACGGCTGCATTAATACCAGGAAAGATCCTTGACCACGAAATTGAAAACCGGTATGCATCAAAATTGAACTTTGCCAGTATATCTACATCTTCCTGTCAGAATCATGTTAATATTAATTAGATCATATTTTATTTATTGAAAAAGGAAAAAAGGAGAAGAATATTTTCAAGTGGGAACCTTCACCTTATAATGGTGGTACTGGTCAACAGCCACGTCAGCAGTATCATTGTTGGCAATATGGCCTATTCCCCAAAAAAAATAAATGCGAAACAGAAATAATGGCGGTAATTAATTACTATTTTTCTTGGTAGAAATAATTAATTGGTAGAAATAATTAATTATTGAGGGCAGTAAAAATGACGCTAGACATCCCACGGGCAATCCCTTGGGTACAGTGATTGTCCCACTAGATCTAGAATCGTATTCGAACATTGGGCGGATTTTATTTTAATACTACTAATATTGATCGGTAGATTTTTATCTATTTTGCCTTAAATTAAAGAAAAAACACAGTCAATTCCTTTTAATGAAAATTCAATTGAATTTAATTCGATATTACTAATTCAAGTCAACTTTATTGAATTGAAAATAATTTTTAAATAAAATAATTTGAATAAAAAATAAATTAGATCTCAAATAATTTCAACACAAATGATAAAAAATTAATCTAATGATATGAAGTTTGATTCAGTTAATTTTTATAATTCGTTAATATTTAACATAATTAAGATTCGAATCTCAACATTTATAATTTTTTTACGATTTTTTTTCATAATTAAAACGAAACTAATCCGAAATTTTTGAGAAATAGAAATATTAGCTATGGTATATTTAAGGTTATTACCTGGTACTTTGACAAACTCATCCCAAATGCTAGGCCCTCTTCCACCCTTATTAGCCATCCCTTCAACTTGATAAGCAGAAGTAGCAGTTCCAAATACAAACCCCTTCGGAAAGCTCTCTCTGCTAAGCCCTCCGGTGTCGAAGCGAGCGCCGTCGGCCACCGCCAGTGCATCCAAATTATGCTGATCAGCATATGTATTTGCAATGCAGAGGATGATAGTAAAAGCATAACATAACAGAGATGGCTTCATTACTACAAACTAGCTAGAGTGGAAGAAAGCAAGAAAAGAACAGCGAAATGAGAGTGAGTGAGGGCAAGGACAAAGGCGACAGGCTTTTCTAGCTAGGATGATTTTTAAAGTAGGAATTAGATCTAAATGATGGAGGGGGGACCACTTTACTTGGTTGAAGAGATTTGCATTAGAATATCTGTGTCGGTTAATATTTTAATTATACTTATATAAATTTTAAAATACTAATAATTTAATTATTTATATTATACATTCATATTATATTTAAAATTATCAACTGTATTTACCGATGGCTTGAAGTTAATTGAAATGAATTGTGTTAGGTGAGTGAACGTAACGCATCTATTATTTTTCCTTTAAAAATGAACTTTGGGAAATTTACTTCGGCTGTAATTCATTTCATTGAAAAACTCACCGTCAAATAATGATATTAATTTTTTTTTGGTTGATTTTAGCTCAAGAAAACAACTGGTTTATCTTTCTTTTCCCCAGAAAATGTCAAATAATTATTGAAGTTTAATTAGGAATGGCACAGTATTAATAATGGTCCGCCACAACATTTGATGCATTTCACTTGCTATTGTAATAAAGTTAGATTTTACTCAATTTGGTTCATAAAACATTTAAACCTTTCTTTTTTTAAAAAAAAAAATACATCTGAAAAGATTATGTTTCATTTATGAACTTTTTTACTGAGAGACAGTGGATTTTAATATTAATTAATATATTATCTATAATCATAATAATGTTATATTAAATGTTTTAATCCATAATTTTATTTATAATTTTTAATATATTAAATAAAAATATCACTAGAGATAATAATTTTAAAAACTATTTTAAAAACATTTTTATATGTCATCTTCGCTTTTAAGTTTCAAATCTCTTTTCTTTATTGTTATTAGGCTAAAATATTAAGGAGTCGTTGACTATTTCTATTTTTTTCCTAATATGCCCTTGTACTAAATAAATCTTTATTTTTTTATTAGTATTAAAAAAAATCCGCATTTCAAAAAAATATTGATTTATGTTAAAGATTTATAGTATAAATTAACAATTAGAAATTTAATTTAGAATAAATTAAAAATTAATGAATGTAAATTACAAAATCAATTAAAAACTTATTGTTTGAATCTTG
>JBBYHO010000018.1:5485485-5496230 GCA_038382025.1 Adansonia gregorii
TAAATGTAATAAATGTAACATATTAATTGTATTTAAATATGCTATATCATATTTATTATATTATTTTCATGTTTATTAAACTTGTCGTATTTATATTGTGCCCAAAACTACCATATCGAGACAGTAATTTTGTAAATATGATCATGAATATTTCTGAACTTTTTTCTTAGACTTAATTTTAACAATTTGATTCTTTTTCAACTTATTTAAATCAATTTGATCAATTAGAATTTCACAGTGAAAGAAAAACCTTCTCAAATAAAATAAAATAAATCAGAAGTTTCCTTAAACGGTGATTATGATTCATATAAGCAAGTATTGAGCATGCTAACAATGTTACAGCTCCCATTTGGAAAGGCAAAACATTGCATATAAACTCCAGAACAATTTTAGCACTGTTTCAGATCTGTAATGGAGAGCTTGAGACATTTCAACACAGTAAAAAACTCGACTCGATTAAAAAACCTAAAAATTTCAACATTGACTCAAACTCATCTGAGTTTAATTTTTCAATCTCGAATTTAAATTCAAAGAATAAATGAATAAACCAACCAAACTACAAAGGCATTGACTAGGTTTGATAATCAAGCTCGAGTCCAAATATTGTGCAAATCGAACTCGAATAACTCGAGTTGACTTGACAACACCCTGAATTTGAGATTCGAGGAATTTCCTCTCTCCTTTAAAATGGAGGGCAGAAAAGCCTCTGATCATCCATTCAGTAAACCAATTTAAGTATTATACATGCTACATAGTTCGGACTGCTTTAAGCAAGCAGCAGTGTACATATTCTACATAGTGGGCAGATAGAATACAACATGTTACTGATTTTGTTACTCAGCACATCTGCTTAGAGAATTATTATCCGATGATGCAAGAGACTTGCATAATACGGAAGGTTGGAGCCATTAAGCTCGTGGATCAAGGTAACGATGATGATAGAATATTACGAGGGCATACGCAGATCATTTGTGAACTTCAATCCGATTAAGTCCTGGTTTCTAAAAGAGATATAGGCACAGAACTTGAAAGTCACCTAATTTCAGAGGCTGAGAAGAAAACCTATGCTACTGATTTGAAAATAGCATCAAGAACAGCTTTTCTAGTTGGCAAGGCAGGAATCGCACCTCTTTCCGTCACGGTCAATGCACCACAAGCATTAGCAAATTTGAGAGCGTCTCTCAATCGGTCCTCGTCCTGCAAGATTAAACCAATACCTTACAACTTGATATATATTTTATACTGCATTTACTAGGGAGAGAATAACAGAAGTCTTGCTCACGATATCTATACTTTGGCTCATGAATCATTCAAGGAAACATTATGTGTGGAAATAAAATGGAAACAATCAGAATAACACAGGCAGCAATTTTCCAGTTCTAAATTAGGGATTAGGGTATTTGACACTGCAAGCAGTCTGAATTACGTATTTCACAATTTTGCATCATTCATTTAGGCTGATCTTAGTATAGGTTCAATAAACCTAGCATGAAGTGAATAACACACATTGGAAGCAGCTTTCAAGCTTATAGACACTAGTAAGTATACATATGTGTTTCAGCATATTCTTCAACAAATATAATGCACTCTTGACAGTTGATATACACTTTACACTTCATGGTACCAAGTTCAAATCATATGTATCCCTTCATTTCTTTTAGCTTCACAACCCCTCGCCACCTAAATGCCCAAGTATTTATTTGTTGAAAATAAATTTGATACTTATGTTTGTATTCGTAGTTCTCAATCCTAAATGAGATAACTTGGATGCTGTATGTTTCCAGCATTTGTCATTGCTAGATTATTGATAGTAGAGTGCTTTCATTAGGAATTTGCATATTAAATTGCATTTGAGCTTTAAAATCATGAAGTTCATTATTCTTGAAATTATTGCAAACAAACAGATCCCTACGAACTTTACATTCATAAATCATTGAGACTTAATTCACATTTTTTTTCTTGTTCGCTCAACAAAAAAAGAAAGGAAGACAAGAACTTCCGCATAACATACAAATCCAGGCATAGACTCGGATACATAATTAATGGGTTCAGGGATGACACACTGGATTGAGTGAAGAAAAATTATATAAGGGAATGCGTCACCATTAAAATGCTGGGGTTAGAAAAAGGAGTACATTGGTCAGCTTCAGTTATTAACATCCTGCTGACACAAATTTTGGATGAACATATATCTCAACATATCCCTACGGAAGAAAAAACATTAAATAAAAGTAGCGACTACGAGTATTTTATTGCACAAGACAGTTTGAAGACCAAACCACGTAAACCCTATACCAAAGATGGACTTAAACAGCTAAATTAAGTATCACTGGGGACAAATTCAAAGTTCAAATGGCTGATGGAAACATTAAAAAAATTAATTAGGATGAGCAGGTTATTATAGCTAATAAACATTCTAGTGCTCACTAAATTTTAGAGTTACTACTTGAAAGGGCAATACCTGAAGCAGGGAAAGATCAGAAGCTAGTTGCAGTAAAGTTCCGGCTACGAAAGCATCCCCGGCACCTGTGGTGTCTACGGCTTCTACCTTCAAGCCCTTCACTCTCCCACTGAATTCCTGGAAAATATGATCCATTTCTCATTTTCAAATTCACCAATATAATAGAGCGGTTATTCCCATAAGTTGCACTTTGTACAGAAATTATATTAGCCAAACCCAAACAACACCAAATAACCCTGTTAACATTCTAGACTGCTTTTAACTTTGCGGATGCTTCTAAGGATAGAACACTAACATATTATAGATACTCAAGGATTCCCAAAATGCAAAATGACAGTAGAGCCAAAAAAAGATTATTTTACAGAATGGCTTTTAAGCCTCAGACACCAGATTCTGGAAAGAATTGGAACAAGTAATCCATGGGTCCATGGTTGTTAACAAAATGTATAAATCTCTTTGTAAGAGATTCAAGTATCAGATGAAGAGTGCTTTATCATCAAGCTCTATTTTAGGATGCTCAAAGCTCCAAGACTCTGCAACATCGGACCACAGATATCCTAGCATGTTTGAAGTAATTATCTTTTACACCCAAATAAAAATCTACTTGTTCTTTGTCCACACCAAATAGCAAGAATCTAAAATAAGGATGGACATGAAGCATGTCCCTGACAAATTTTTTGCCACCGCACCCTGCTTGAGCTGGTTTCTTTTGTTTGAAAAAAAGGGTCAGGGTGGAGGTAAGGAAGAATTTCAAAATGTAAAATCAGCCTTGAATTGGGGGTGTGTTTAGGTTGCCCTAACCCACCGTATATTCAAAAATATAACATTACCTTTTGTTGTGTTATTTCCATAGATGTAGTACTTCCCATAGTTTTGTTATTTGACAATAAAATGCATTAACATGTAGTTTCTATCAGACAGATAAATGATTTCATGAATAATATTAAATAAAAACAATATAAATTTCTGGATGATAGAGGATTTTTTTTTTCCCTCTCAGGGAATGGATGGATTTGGAAAATGATAACATGATCTAGGGGTCTGGTTCAGGGTCATGGACCCACTGTCAAGGCATAAGCAGGCAAAAAATGCCTCTCCCTGCCCCACTGTCATCTCTCATCTAATATGGCAATTCCAGCCACCACTGTTCTGAAGAGTCCAGAATCCAGACGTCCAAATAGCTTACATGCAGAAGGGGGAAAAAAATATTATAGAAACATATCTAGAGACCTTACCTGAGTGTAATAACGGCAACCATTTGGCCCCTCCGTAACCAGAAGCAATTTCAGATTTGGGTGGAATAATTTACGGACAACAGCATCATCATAAGGATCTTCTCCTTGTGTTAGAAAAGAAATTTCTTCTTCACTTACCTGACATTCACACTCATTAATTCAGACCACCAATACGGATACAGTATTCCTTCTACTTAGTGCATCGCACTCTACCTCTGCTTAAATCATCTGCTTTGATAAGATCACTACCTTGATTATGTCAGCGGTATCCCAAATGCTCAGAATTCCTTCCCTGGCACTCTCTGCAGAGGGCCACAATGGAAGCCTAAGGTTGGGATCATAGGACAGAACAACACCTGCTTCCTTTGCAGCATTTGCTGCTGCGATGTGAGCTGACTTGCACGGTTCTGTAATAAGACTTATAGAACCATAATGAAAAATTGTTGCCTGCCAAAAGATGAAGATATATATATATATATATATATTCAAACCACATAAATCAGAAGTTTATGAAAGGGGAAAAAAAAAGAAGAAAACAGAAACAAAATTGCTAAAAAGGAAGGGACATATACAGCAATTATATAGGAACCAGCACCTTGCCGGTGCAGCAGTGCCTAAAAGAAATAATAAGAGCCCACATGATGAATATTAAAGCTAAAACTATAATAAGGAAAATGAAACGGAGATGCAATGGTATTGACACCCAGAGCACTTTTTGAAATGAAAACATATTTCAGATAAAAACATGTTGACTGATCTATCATAATAAAAAGTTCAACATTGAGTGTCCTTTTTGAAAGTTTGTTTACTTGAACTAACGAAAAAGCAACAGCATGAAAGTCGCTTCATAGCTCCAAAAAGCATTATACATGCAATTTCTCACTCTATAACTACTATATTTATAGGATTTTTTTATACATTTTTTTCCTTATATCTCGTCACTGTCCGTTTTACTGTTGTTCAATTAACAGTTATAGAGGCATCATACCTTCCTAATTAAATCAAAATCAAGTTCATCTTCACGGAGCAACATATCAGCACTAGGATTACGATAAAACATGAACTCGCGTTCTCCATCACTCCTTAGTGTTACAAATGCTAAAGCAGTTCGTGCACCAGGATCAAAACGCATCCCTTCATTGTTGACATTATTTTCCTTTAATATGTCAGCAAGCATGTATCCAAATTCATCTTCACCAACCTATCCACATCAAATAAAACATGAAAGGTAAGAAAATATATAAATTAGAAAACAAATTTCATTTTTCTATTTTCATCTAAAAAGATTGTCAAACATCCAACCTAAAACCAATTGGCAACAAGTGAAAGGGTCTAACTTGAATATAAGACGACAAGAAATCCAACACTTAACACAAGCGGGATAACACAAGCGGGATAACATCACTTAGTTCCCCTCACATGTAGCTGAACAAGGGCCTACATGTGGACAACCTCACATGGACTAACAACAAAATAGAAATTGGGCTTCAATACCATGTTAAGCGTCCAACCTAAAACCAATTGACAATAGGGCTCAAATTGAATATAAAACTACAGGAAACCCAAGGCTTAACAAATATGGGATAACATCGCCTAACATATAGATAAATACATAAAAAAATATCTAAATGTATCCATACTAACTGAACTGCTATAAAATACTAAATGACATATGAATGTCGTCACATTTAGAATCCACATAATTATCAACTGTTTTGCCAGAAAAAGATTAAGTAGAATGAATTTGGTTATCGTTAAAGCGAAAGAATAAGTAATCATGCTCACAACTTCCAACCTCAAAGCTGGTTCAAAGCAGTGGATTGGAGATTTAACCTCCACTCAGAAAAAGGAGAAAGGTCCTTACTTAGCTTTATCCTCTTAGTCATAATGTATTTTTATGATTGCGGTGAAACTTTTACATGCCTGAACTAGAGATATTCCCAAACCTTCATATTAACGTTTTAATCTGAAATGATTTGGTGGATGACAACTAGAAGAGCATAAGGTTGGAAGAAGACAATTTTGTGAAAGACTAAAAATTCAATGCAAAAGGGGTTAGAATAAGTGTATAACGAACTTCCATTATAAATTATTGAAATTTACAATGCCTAAAATTCTAAAGTTGCATTGACTTTCTCAAAGTTATGCTGTCCAACTTAATGATGAATCAGAGAACCAATAGAGAGAATGATTTTAGCAAGATAAAGCAGCCAAATTTCATAGTATGAGAGCCAATATTAATAATCTGAGCAGAGTATGAGAAATTTTGATACAGAACTATGAAAATGTAAGCAGAAAGATATATGTTGATATCATACATGAGAAACAAGAATAATACACATAGAGGTGATATTTTTATGCACAGACCAAAGGTTTTTGAATAGAATCCGAGAATACCGATGATTGAAGATTAATTAGAAAGAAGAAGAATGTTATAAAACTAAAAATCCAACAGACAGAACTAAGAACCATCTCAACCTTTAGAACCTATATAACAAACAAAAAATAAAATACATTTAAAACAGTACCTTTCCAATAAAAGCTGATGAGCCACCAAGACGAGCTATGCCAACAGCAACATTAGCAGGTGCACCTCCGGGAGCCTTTTTAAATGCAGGAGCATCTGCCAATGAAAGCCCGCTGGTAGTTGGGACAAAATCTATCAACATTTCCCCGAAACAAACCACAAGGGAAGAATCCTCCACCTCAGGTAATCCATCACCACGAAGTACTTTTTGTAAAAATAAATTAATATGCAAAGAAAAAATTAGCTGTGGAAAGCGAGACGTACAGAAAAATTTATACAAAGATAATTGGATCTGCTGGTCAAAAAGAGAAAGCTATGATTTTATTAATATATAAAGTTTCATACCAATTATCATCAGTCAGCTTTATTTCAAACTTTATGGTTTGACGCCTGGTGGCATTCAACCAGACTACCAGAGTCAAGAATCAAGATACACTAGTTATGCCTCTATTTTCTATAGAAAATAATATGCATTAAGACAACACAAATTATAATCCCCTCTCAATATTTTAGTAATAGAATAAAAGGATCACCTATGGAAACTACAAACAGCTTGATTTGATTTTTTTTTTCCCAGTTATCACAGATATTTTCGTGTATAATCAGTTCAGTCCATTAGAAAGCAACTTCCAGACATAAGCACTAAAGATTTCACGGATCAGTAAGAGTAGAAGCTTGGAGGAAATGCAACGAAACATGCGGTTTTATTACCAACTGATAGAGAGGTTTTGAGTACATAAAATGGCATTTAATTACAAACTGACAAAAATAGTCATGAAAATTAAAATATGATGACCATAAAATACCATAGCATCTGGTAAATAATTAAGGTTAATGCAACAAAAACATGTTTATTAACTATGACATTTTATTCTATCCTATCTTTTCAAGAATCACCCCATTGCCAAATCCACAATTAATTGGATATGTATTCATGCTTCGAAGTATTAAATTAAGGAAAACCTCATAAACTAAGATTTGTAGCAAATTTATTTTTAAGGTGTAATGACAATTAACTACAAGCTTGACATATACGGTTACTCATTTCCTTCATTTGACTTCGAACTTACCGTAAATATCATCCATGCTCTTTTACAAAATGTTTTCCCTTGTTAGCCAGTCATAACACCTTTAATGTTTGGTAACATGCTTAAAGATCAAATCAAAGCCTATACATTAAGAATGTAGCGGGAACCAATGTTCTTCCTTCATTCATAGTTCATAGTTCAAGATATCTAGTACCAAAGAAAAGCATTCAAGATACATATCCTTCTTTCTCATCCAATAAAGTTGCGTAGAAGCAGGGACAAATTAAACAAAGCACTAGTTTAGAAGTTCCTTCATTTCTAAGGTATTCAACATGTGTTTATTTAATTATTGATTTGATCCAATTTTTAAAGAGTTGGTGATGCAGAACACTAATAAGCTAGCCCCTTACACCGTCCTGCGTAATTGGAACTATGTTCTCCATACTTCCTCTTTTCCCTCTAAATTTAACAAATTTTCATGACAAAAGTTGCCATAAAAATGGCATCAACAACTCATCATAAGCAAATAAACATCATTTGCAAAGAACACTCCAATGGTGGAAAAAAATGCTCTATGAAAGAAAAGACAAATTCAACGCCAAAGACAATCATATGGGTTCTGACCATCCCAAAAACAATCTCCATTCACACATATAAAAACATAAAGGCTTTGCTTGGTAGGGTGCAAAAATATTTGGAAAGATGGAAAATTGGAAGAGAAGAAAAATGAAAAGATGAAAGACAATATTTGCTCGTTCCATTAGTGTGCTTGGTTGGAAAGACAGAAAAGTGGAAAGAAAACAATAATTTTCTTTTCTCTCATTGCTTGGTATGATTGAAAACTGAGAGGAAAAAAATAAGAAGTACATTGTTTTGCCATTATACCTATTAAAAGTTAAAATTAAAAATAAAATTTAAAAAATGATGGGTAATCTTGTAAATATACACAATTGACACATACCACTCCCATTTTCTTTGCTCTTTTCTTTCCAAATTGGAGTGATTTGTTTTTGTTAATGAGTGTGGAAAATGATAATATTTCAAATTTTCTTTCTTTTTACTTTCTTTCCAATCAAGCAAACTTGAGATTCATTTTCTTCCTGCTTTTCTATCCTTGTCTATCCGTCCTTCCACTTTTCCACCCAACCAAGCACACCCAAATGTAAAATTTTATGACTTTCAATCAAATCTAAAATGGTCCAGCTAATCCAAAACGAATTACTTGAACCTGAAAAGGCCACAATGCCACGTCTTAATAATTTTGGATACTTAACACATGCTTTATTTAATTATTTATTGATTTGGTGCTTTTCATAAAGACTTAACGATGCAGAACACTAATATGCTAGCCCCTTACACTATCCTGCATCACTTGAACAATTTGCTCCATACTTCCTGTTTTCCCTCTAAATTTAACAAATTTTCACGACAAAAGTTGCCCCAAAAATGGAATCAACCAACGCATCGTTAGCAGATACATCATTTGCAAAGAACACACCAATCGCGGGCAAATCCTATATGAAAGAAAAGACAAATGCGTGCTAAATACAATCATATGGGTTTTGGCCATCCCATAAACAATCTCCATTCACACATATAGAATATAGAGGTAAAGTTTTATGACTTTCAATCTTTCTAAAATGATCCACCTAACCCAAAACCGATGTGTACATGGAAAGACCACAATGCAACATGTTAATAACGTAAACATTTATAGAGATTTTAAACTCTACCGGCACTATATGAAATAATAATCCCTAAGCATTTAAAATGACTACACGAATTCCTAACTATCTTTGCATCAATCAAACTGATCAATCAACTAACCAAATGGCAATAGCCATTTTCCTTGATAGCTTTTATTCCTTTTCCTTATAAATATAAATATATATAATATTTCCATTTTTCTAAATCAAATTTATTCTATATATGATTAATAAAATAAGGTAAGTAACTAAGTTTGAAAACCCTTACTTTCCACCTTTCTCAACAACTAAACAACTATTTTAAATCGTTTACAACTATCTCATTTAAGTTTGCAAATCCATGGTTTTCACTTTTCCTAATTCAGCTAAATTACTTTATTTCTTAGATTATATTTAGAATTAAAATGAAGATAGAAAAAGGAATACATTTACCAAAACTGATCGGCCTATAAGTTACTGCAACAACTATAAAAATAAAATCTACTTTACTCAAAACTAAACAAGATTGCCCATAGCATTGTAGACCAAAAACAAAGTTAATAATGTGATATAAAAACAAAAATTGAAAAAAAAAAAAAGTACTTTAGCTAATTCTAAAATGACATTTACATTGAAATAAAATAGAAAAAATTAAAGAAAATTAAAGTACCTTGGACATGCAACTTAGGAGTAGAACTCGGAAAAAGTGGGGGGAAATGAAACCCAGAAGCTCTAACCTTGCCATGGCCGATTTTTAAAGAGTTATGAAGTGGGTAAGAAGCCAAATTACCATAAAAGCATGAGGAAGTCGAGTAAAGAGCAGCCATCACAAATTAAAAAAAAAAAATGAAAATGGTCAAATTTGGGTGGAGAAAGGGTGGGTGGCAGATGGAATTGGAAGGGATTCACCAAGAACAAACCATTTGGGATAATAGGTACTTTTTCTCTTAATTTTTGGAGGCAAAAAAAAAAAAAAAAACAGATGAAGTTAGAGTAATGGAGAAAACAAGGCGAAGATTTTGTCTGTTTTTGCCTTTGGCTCTTGGTTTTGATTTACTGCAGTACTAGGTTCATGCCCAGATTTTCTTTGGAACAAGAATCCAATTGAAATCTTTTGGATTTTTTTCATTACATATTAAACAAAGCAACCTACAGAAAAATTTGTAAGCGGAACATGCCATGGGTCAAATCCAACTAAGTCGAGATTAAATTGCAAAAAATTTGCGTTTAATTTAAAATTTAACATTCAAGATTTAATTTGAACTCAATTGAAGTTTATCTTTAAAGTGTAAGTTTAATTTAAGATAAAACTTAAATTATTAAAATTTATTTAATTAAATTTGTTTACTTAATAAAAATATTTCAAATCATATTTAAATTTTAAATTAATTATTTATACTTGAATTTAAATTTTAATTGAAAATTTTTAATTAAACTCACAAGTTACTTGCAAAAAGTATAAATATATTTGAATTCAGCTCGTTTGAGAATTCAAGTTTAAACTTAACTCGATAATAATTGAGTTAAATTTGATTTAGTTTCAAACCAAATTAAATAGTTTACGAATATAAATATTTTATTTATATTTAGGATAGAATTTAAAAAATTAATTTTTAAAATAAATTAATAAAAAAATTTTAATATAAATTTTAAAATAAATAATATACATACTTACCAGTAGTATTAAATTAAGTGCTCAAAATGTAATTTAAATTTAATTATTCCAAACCTTTTTATCTCACCCTTGAAATTCAATTATTGTTGGGAACATACATCCAATAATTTCTTCGAAATATGGTAAAGTAGCCC
>JBBYHO010000018.1:5499454-5522527 GCA_038382025.1 Adansonia gregorii
AAAAAATATTAATCGCCTTTTAAATGTGTTTTGCACTCAACTTACTAAATTTTTCTTTAAGTGATGTCATATGTGTTAGGGTCTTGGGTTGCCAAACAATTTGTATTCAAATTAGGTTTTTTGCTTATAACAATTATTTTTAGATTGAATATTTAACAGAATATTAAGATCTAGATTATGATAAAAAAAATTAAGATCCAAATTTTGTTCTGTTCTCTTACTTGTAATCTCTTTCGAGTTTGTCACACCGGCGATTCTTCTATTTTCAATTCACATGTGATGAGAGATTGTTAAGTAATGTTATCCCACATTGAGTTGCTTGTAATCTTATATTAAAATTGAATTTTTTTATTTATAATCAATTAATTATAAATTGGATACTTATTACAAATATCATTTTTAATTTATATTTATAACGATTTATATTTGATGCACTCATAATATATAATTTTATATACTATTAGAGCATGCTATCTTATTTTGGAATTACTTCAAATACACTATTAATTTATGAAACTATATAATATCAGTGCATTAAATATAAATTTTATTTATAATTATCTAAAACAATTTTGTAAGCCCTATTGACCGTAGATTGTGCTTGGTACTGTATTAACAATTGAAAAATAATTGAGATAGCCAAAGAATATTCTTATAGCATATATCCACACGAAAAAGAAACTTGCAACAGCAACCATTCGTTAATTAATAAATTATATCAGCAATTATCTACCATTGTTTATTCAGAGTGCCAAAATCAACTTTTCTTTTTTTCTCTTTTCCTCTCAAACCACCGTCCAACTTAAACATCATTACCCCTTTTGCCTTTCCCTGCCGCCGCGTCCACTAAGCAATGAAAAGAGCATTTTGTCGGTAAAAAAATGCGTTTAATTGAAGTTTTGCTTTAAAAGAATTAAAGGTGTCACATGCATAGATGCCTTTTAGTCCAACAGAGTTTTCGTGGATGACTAGGAGAACTGAAAACTGTTAATGGGGATATTGTGGCTGAGGTCGTAATCCAAGCGGTAAAATCTCATCAATTTCGAAAAATCGTTTTGATTAATCCGAAATCAAACAAGCAAGTAAATACTGTCTCAGCCAACTTTTTTAAGCACCCTAACTTTCTTTCTGCTCCTTTTCTTTTTATTCAGAGAATTCTTTAAAACTTTCACTGACTCAGGCACTGTAAAACGTTCTACAGTCCAAACTTCAAAGAAAAGAAAAGAAAAGAAAAGAAAATAGTCGTACTTAGATTCCAAGCACATAAGCCATTGATCAAAAGTGATTATTATTCTTCAATTTTCCTTTCATATAAGAAAAAAAATATATTTGACATGCACCATTGACTGAACAACGGAACCTTAACTTATTATTCAGTTTAATTCATTAATTTTTAACATATTTTATCAATAAAAAAAGTTAAAAATATAAGCTAGTACAAAAATCAACAAGGAAAAAAAAAATACTAAAGAAAGTAGTACTGTTGTATTAGGCCAAAATTTTGATTCTTCTCAGGTGTTGATGCTCATGCATTTTAGATGTTCCCGCAAGCTTGTTTAAGAGAAATAATGATAAGACAACATATCAAAAATGAGGAAAAAAGGGAAAGACAAAAAGAAAAAGACAAGAGTCTTTTATCTCCCATCCTTGATGTTAGATAAAAAATGTTTTCCTATGAAAGATATGCTCTTTGGTCTTCTCAAACTTGATCACAGCAGCAAGATAAAGAAGAGACTGGTTTAGCCAAGAAAGTAGGCTTGTCATCTCCAGCCATGATCACAACAATTTTCGGTTCCGAATGGAGAACGCTATCCACAGCCATTTCCTGCTTGAGCTGAACTTCGTTAGATGATGAATTGGAAGAGCGTTTCCTATGGGAACAAGCCAGAAGAACCAATGCTACAGCTATCAAAATTAACACCAAAGCCAAGCTACCAAATAGGTAAGGTAATGGAGAACTAGTGCTTAGCTTGATTGTTGGTGTTGCATTTGTTGTCCCCATGTCTCTCATTTTACCTCCTTAATTTCTTCTCTTTTAATTACTCATTCCTTTTTTTTGTCCTTTTTAGTGCAATGAAATGAGAGGTGATGGATGATGATGAATTTATAATTGGAAAAAAGGGAGTGAAATAGTGATGTGGAATTTTTTTTAAAGGCATTTTAAATCACTAGAATGCCCTTAGCCAAGAAAGAAGATTCTAGAAGCCTTCATGGGGTGCCAATTGCCAAATATATATATATATTTTTTAGTGATTTTTATTTGTTCGATGAAATTGCACTTTATGCATTATGTATATGCTATCTTTATAACTTATTGTATTGATGATTGACAGTTAGATCATGCCAAAGTGCTCCTTTTTGTTTCAAAAATATTTCAAGTCCTTTCTTGCAGTTTGCTCACTTTTCTTCTTCTCCTTTTTCTCGTGGTTTATTTTTGTACGGTTGGTCGTAATTTAATAAATTGAAATTATTTAATTTGTCGTTAGTGTAATTTTTAAAATTTATAAATAAAATTATTAAAGCGATACATACTATTTAGAATATATATATATATAATGTAAAATATGCAAGTCTTTAATGTTATTTGTAATATATCAAAGATCATATCTTTAATAAAATGTGTATCTACTGCAAATAATTACATAAATTCTATGGACATCTAAAAGTAAAATTCTTGACTTTCTGCATATGAAGGTTTCAGGATATGGTGTCCACAGGTGACATCTAGGAACATTTCTATGTACTATGCAATTTTTAAGGTGACATTTGGATTTGATTATAAGATTTTGGCTCCAAATTATCATACTTAAGAATGCCAACTCTTGCCAAGTAACTAGCTTAACAGGCACTTGTTTTATGCATAAAAAATATTTTAAGTTGAAATAATATTATATTGAAATATTTGATTTAATGATTAATGCATTTACTTACTAATTTACAATTCAAAAAATGTTCGAATTTATAATGGGTCAAAACAATATTGTAATAAAAGAAAAAATAATTCAAATGATAGATAAGTAAATATTCCAAAATTAGCTTTATAAGTAAATTTGTTGAATGACAGATTTTCTTTCTATATTTTTGAAGGAGAGATTAATAAGCACCCGAATATAGGGATGATCCATTACAATGTAAAACAGGATTACAGCTATCCAATAGCTTTGAATACGGTAGATATTTGGTCTACATCTGCAATTCTTCCAAATGCTCACTGTATCCACTAACTTAATTTGGATAGATGAAATAAATACAGACAATGAATTCAGACTTGTGATACCGAAAAAAAAAATGTACACTGAAGTTTTTTTATTAAAATAATATAAAATTTTTTTATTTACGTAAATAAATCGTTTTCAAATTATTTATCAAAATAGGTTAATTTTAAAAATTAGTTGAAAAATCGTCATTTCAGAGAATGATTTCTCAATCGTAAAATTTAATTGAAAAATATCAAATCAGATGACGATTTCTCAACTTGTAATAAAAAATTGATAAATGAAATGACGATTTCTCATCAATTGCAAATCCGGTCAAACTAATTTGATAATTAATTAAAAAATCGCCATATGATATGGTGATTTCCCAACTAACTTAATTTTTTTTGTTTTTTTGTTAAATTATAAGGGTCATATAGCCGTGACCCTTATAATTTAGGCTTTTGCAGCCTTTACAAAAGGATATGACTTCTGTCATATCCCTCTAAGGTCACGAGTATTGTTACCCGTAACCTTTGCCTGATGGAGGGACAGAGGAAGCTCTCTATAAAAGGAGCTCCCTCCTTTGATAGAGAGCTTAGAAAACAAAAAAAAAATTTCTACGTAAAAAATATAATCAAATTAAGGTATTATTGAAAGTTAAGTAATTGAGTTAAAGCTTTTTTACAGGTATGATTTAATTTTATTCGTAAAAATAATTTTTGATATTATTGTATAATTTTTTTTGTAATTATGTTTTATTTTCATTTGTAAAAGTTTATTAATGTTGACTATAATTAATTATAAATAATATTTATTTTAATTTTTATCTATGATTTTTTAGATAATACATCTTAAAAGCATACAATTTAGTTTGATTGTATTAGTATTTTTTGTTAAAATATTAGGGTGTTATCAATTTTTATTATTAAATATAAATTATTTAGTAATGGTTAAAGTGATTTTTGTTCTAATCAAGTTAATTTTTTGTCCACTTGATGATTGTAAGGAAGAAGTTAAATTTAATTTTGAAGCGTTTAAATATTTCAAAGGTATGAAATTTTTTGTTATAGAAATTTAGTTTAATTTTTGTTTTAAGGCTAGATAATGATGAATAAAATTTTTTGTTGTATGAAAAATTTTGATTAATTCTATGACGTCATCATCATCGTTATTGAGATTACAAGAGTATCATATATCATCAAAGATATTATCTGAGGTACTAAATTATAAATTCTGTTAATGATATATTTAAAACAGTATAAATTATAAATTTTACAAGTAATGAATTAATAACTTTTTGAACAGGATACTCTGCTGGAAACACAATCACGGAAAGCATCTTTTGAGCCACCAAATCCATTAATTGAAGATTATTTAAGAAAAGTCAGATTTTATCATGCAGCCTTGTTAACCGCTGTCAATATGAGTTACGACTAATACGTGTGTTGGTTGAACGATGGAGGCCTGAAATGCATACATTTTATTTTTCATGCGGTGAATGCATAATCACACTAGAGGAAGTTGCACTTCAACTAGGTCTACTAATTGATGGGAAAGAGGTAACAGGGGGAAGTCTGTTATACTGGAAGGCTTTATTCAAAGAATTGTTAGCGTGATCCCTCCCGAAAACTTTATTCAGGGCTTAACTATAAAAATGACTTGGCTGATAGAAATGTTTTGTTATATCCCTCAATATGCAACTAAATGAAAATTGAAATCAACTACTCGAACATATATTTTACGAGTCATTGGTGAAATGTTAATGCTCGATAAATCTGAAAATCGGGTACATTTGATGTATCTTCTACTTTTGGCAAATTAGAATAAAGTAAAGAAGTATAGTTGGGGTTTCGCATGTTTAGGGTTCTTATATAAGGAACTCTGCCATGCAACAATTGCGGCAACAAATGACATAGATGGCTGTTTAATACTGCTGTAGCCATGGGCATGGTACCGGCTTCTATTTCTTGCACTGATAGTTAGAGAAAATTACGTATATCTTTTTGCGTTAAGGTAATAAATATAAGTATTATATTTATTCTTGGAGAACTTACATTTGCATGTGGGTTATTCATATTTTATATGTATTTGAATAGATGGTGCAGTCCAAAACAGTTTGGTCATACAACTATGGACATTAAAAGCATTAAAGTATGACTGGATCGCATAGGACATAATACAGTAAATTTTGTAATAGTTTAGCTTAAGTAAATGCATTTTTAAGCTAACTTATTGCATGTGATCAGTATTAATTTTTATATATTTTTTCATAATTTCTATAGAGGCCATATATTGCAGATGAAATTGTGGAATGCCTCACATCAGAAGCCTTCCAAAATAGCCGCATCTAAAGAGCAAACACAGCATTAATATGCTTTCAAATTATGGAATGGCACCAACCTGATAGTGTCTTACGTCAATTTGGGATGCAACAATCAATCTGCAAACCACTTATGAACTTTGATAAAGTTTACAGAGTTGATATGCGCAGTAATCATGCAGAAAACTAGGCTGAAAGGCATTCAAACTGGATCCAGATTTGGAGAAAATGTTTTAGAAGAATTATTCAGGGTCTTGAAATTATGTACAATAAATTCTCATCATTAGATGAATACATCAGATAGTTTTACACTCAAGGCTGACCATTTATTTTCCCATCTCGGGACTTCAAGATGTGAGAAGTAGCTCACATTATCAACAAACTTCAAATCCAGATCTTCCTATGGAGCTTCACAGGCAAACTCAACGAAATAGAATTAGTTGGAGGATGAATCAACCTATTTCAGTAGAGGTTGATGATACCACTACACCTAAGATGTCCTTCAGTCTTCCTGAACTAGAGCATGATCTTAAAGTATTATCCAGTCGCAGGTATTCATTCAGTCATGGTGGGGATAATAATGATAGGTGCTATCAGTCGAAGCCGCCCACCAATAGGTTAGATGCCAACCTTTTGACTTTTATGTCACCTGCAGCATATATGAGAAGCGTATATCGATTTAGAACCCCCTTAAAGAGTGGTACCCTCCCTAATTTTGGCCCACCACGTACTATTTCTATGGGTAGTGGGTTAGGGTTTTTTGATGTGGGGGACATTACTAGGGTTATGAGCGAACATAGGGATTCTATGCTGACTCGGGAAGAAACCACTGAAGAAGAAGCACTGACGGTAGAAGTAAGAGCCCAAAGACATCAAACCAGAGGTGTACGTGGTAATGAAGATGAAAATGTTGAACGAAAAGTATTGTCACCATGTAATAGGAGAGCCCTGTATTTTTGTTCTACACCGCACAATAGGGCCCCTGTCAATGGATATAAACTTGTATTACTCACTTGTATTATACAGTTTATAGTCTTATAGTTTTACAATTATGTAGTTTTAGGGTGTTATACAGTGCTGTAAATGTTATAGATTTGTATTGTAATTTTTTTTATTTTTCTTTTGTTGGAAGATCATTAATAAAAATTTTATTATATTTATTACATTGATATAATTTATATTAGAATAATTGTTTAGGTTACACGTTCAATGCATTATAACGTTATTATTATATTACAATAATTAATAATTATATTATAATAATTTAATAACTATATCTTAAATATATTTTGTAATAGTAATTATATTATAATAAATTCTAATAATATATGGTCATATGATCACTATATTATAAAAATCAATTTCCAATAGTAAGTATATTATTTTTTATAATATGTGTTTCTATTATTTATGTTGCAAGATAAATAAAAAATAACTTTAAATGCATTTCATAAAAAAAAAAAACAACATTTACATCATAAAATTGAAAGTGATAAATTTTACACATATAAACAGTTAATTATACGTAATATAATCATAAACAAAAACTTATAATCAATGATGCAAACTTTCTCCCGATGTGCCAACTTGATAAAGGCAATTTTTCGGCTATGGCCTTTATTCCTACATAGTCCACAACGCTTTGGTTGGCCTCTCTCCCTAAGATCCATTTCATTACGAATTCTACTTGATTTTGGTCAACCTTTGGGATCTCTCCACATTTCTAGATTATAGCATAGTTGTGGACCATTATATTTCAGCCAATAAGCTTTATTCTCGACGGGTTGGAACTTATGTCGATAAACATTGTTTATAGTCTTTAGTCTATAGACATTGTCTACATATAGCATGCAGTCTATATGGATATGAGCACAAGCAGCAACAATATGTGAATATGGGTACCTGTGCACTTGAAACTTCCCACAGTCACACCACCTCTCATCAAGATTTACTTTGTATGTTGAAGCCACAACTCCCTCTTGGGGGTTTTCTAACTCCTCAACCAAGAAAGATTGATTTGTTCATGTAAACCCCTGAATAAGGTGTGAGTTAGCTTTTTTTTTATTTTCTTGCATGGCTTTTATGACTATTTCACAATAATTATGCCCGCCTGCCATCATTGCAATCTGCTTGCTCCCCATCATCCTAAATAATTTTACTAATTTAAAATATATGACTTTCATCAAAGCAGTTTAGGAAGATGACGAGTTCCCTTCAACATCAAATTTATACATTCGGCCAAGTTTGTCATCATATTTTATATCATCTTCCTTCATCATATGATTGTGCCCACTTCTCCCATGGGATCCTATTGATCCAATCAGCTGCTTCTGCATGCTCCGTACGAAGATTTTCATACTACCATTGAGAATGGGGTCATTGCAACTCGTACGTTGAAAAAACAATATGATAATTTTTAGACTTATTAACAACTGATAGATAAACATTAAAATGGATAAGATTATAAGAGAGTAAATAATCATAAATGTGATTGTAGACCCATATTAACAACTTATTGATGCAACTCCTTATTGTTAAATCTTCTTATGAAGTTGGCTGTAATATGTCGAATGCAGTACACAGAATATGCATATGGAGGTTTCCATGCACTACCTGAGTCTCTGATCACAGATTTTATGGATTTGTGTCGATCGAATATTAAGCATATCCCAGGTTGTCTAACAACATATCTACGTAAGTTGTTGAGAAAAAATAATCATGCCTCTTTTGTTTCACCCTCTACAATTGCAAAAGCAATTGGTAATATGTTTCGATTGTAATCTTGTGCAATAGCTAATAGTAATGTTTCTCTGTATTTTCATATAATAATGTACCGTTTACTTGGACAATAGGTTTGTAGAAGGGAAAGCCTTCAATGCAAGACTTGAATGTCCAAAAAAGTTTATGAAAAATTCTCATACCTTGCACCATTTGATGACCATGGTATGCAGGTACAGTTTATAATTCTACTACTGTTCTAGGAACAAAATGTTGCATTGCACCTAACCATTTTGGAAGATCATTGAATGATTTAACCCAATCTCTATAGAGTCGAACAATTGCCTTCTACTTTGCTATCTAGCTTTCCTATAGGAGGTCATGTATCCATACCTATTCCGTATCTCAGTAACCAAAACTGAGACGAAAATGGCCGGATTTGATTGTGCCAAGGACAAAATGCATGAACATATTATATTGAAATCTAGTTTCATGTGATCTTGTGAAATACGCCCAGATGCACAAGTATAAGGCCCATTTTACTTTTTAATCTCCTATATTTGTGTCTTCTTCAATAATCTTGCCTTTATACTCCAGTTACAACCAGCGCCATACAATGTATACTGGCCGTGATATTTGATTGTCGATGATTCTATTACTCTATAATCTACAGAGTTCTTGATATTGTAGTACTTTATAGCAGAAATCAAGGCCTCTTTTGTCACGAACTGCATCCTAATGCAGAGCTTACCACAAGATGAATTCTAGCTTCTTAAAAACTCCAACGTTTGAGCATATTTTGAAAATTTTGCTACAAGCATTGCATCTAAATCGAGGGTGCATATATGGAGAAATGACTCATATTGATGAAGAAAATCACTAGCTCCACTAGTATATGACAGATGAGAAGCATTGATATCACCATCGATATTTAGGCATGGATCATGGTTGTCATCACTTTCATCAGCTTCAACATACTCTTTCGGTTCACTAAAGTCACCAAAACAATCACCATGGGCTTTATATGACACTCCAGGATTAGCAGCAGATGAACTTGGCCCTCTATATTCTATTTAAACACCTTTAATTGGAGAGTTTATCATTATAAAGTTGTTTGGCTCATCATTTTCACCGCTTGAAGCTATTGGTGACACAAATGAATAATGAACAGATTCATAGAAGTTATTCATCACCACTTATGCATCTAGAGGAGGTTGACATTTAGGATTCTCAAACGGCTATGACATATGCGTATCTGTAGTAGGCATGTATGAAGCTCAACATCATGATGTACATCATCAAGGTCAGCATATAACTCAATTACATCGACATTAGAAAATTGCTTATGAACATCAAACATGCATCTGATATCATCATTATCTTCAAGTGGAAACGTTCTATATCGGACGCATCCTTCTCCCATGGAAATAGAAAGCCTATACTTGATATTTGATACTCTGGTTTTGCTTATAGCTCTGATTTTTGTACCAATTTTTACCTTTAATTCCTCTATTGTAATGGTTTTGTCAATTCTAATAGTTCTAAGATGTCACTTTGAAAGGTAACGCCTTCTTCATCGCTGATAATTTCTCCATTAGAATAGACGAGTGCAACAAATCTATTACTCATGTTGGCAAGATGGAAATAACTCTAAACAAAATGCTAATAATTGAAAACTAAGAAATAAAAGAAGAGAATAAAGAAGCACTATTACTAAACTGAGAAAACAACAATAGTAGCTGAGAATGAAAATGACAATAATGAACACATATTTATAATGTAACATAGTCAACAAAATTTTTTTCCCATTCAAAATGTCTGAATTTATCCCATGCATTAGTCTAATATTTGTAGTCTGACGTTTACAATCCATGCACTAGTCTCATCAACTAAAGATGATATCAGAAGGAATTTGATTTCCATACATGAATATCATCAACTTATTTCATATCAGAAGGAATCTAATTCCAATGCATTGGTCTCATCAACTTATTTCATATCAGAAGGAATCTGATTCTCATGCATTGGTCTCATCAGCTTTTTTTCATATCAGTAGAAATCGTTTTTCTCATGCATTAGTCTCATCAACTTTTTTCATATAAAAAAGAATCAAATTCCCATGCATTAGTCTTATCAACTTATTTCATTTCAGAAGAAATATGATTGCATCATAAGTCTCACCAATTTATTTCATATGAGAAAGAATCTGACTTCTATACATTAGTGTCATCAATTTATTTTATATCAAAAAAAATCTAATCATCTCGCATTAGTCTTACCAACTTATTTTATTTCAAAAAAAATTAATTTTCATACATTGGTCACGTACTTTCGAATATAAATAAAACCTAAAACTTATAAACTGTGAAATAAAATGCAAAATCATCACATGATTTGACGATTTCTCAACGCGGTATAAAAAACAAAAAAAGAGTTAGTTGGGAAGTCACCATGTCACATGGCGATTTCCCAACTAGTTATCAAATTGTTTTGGCTAGATTTGCAATTGATGAGAAATTAATATTTTATTTATTGATTTCTTATATCAAGTTGAGAAATCGCCATCTGATTTGGCGATTTTTTAATTAAATCTTACAATTGAGAAATCATCATTTGAAATGGCGATTTCTCAACTAATTTTCAAAATTAGCCTATTTTGATGAATAATCTGAAAATGACTTATTTACGTAAATAAAAAATTTTATATTATTTTAATAAAAAACTAGTACACTAAACCTATTGATTATTCTTAAGTTTTTTTTTTTTTTGGTTTTCGAATGTTCTTCAATTCCACATTAATTTAAACATTAGAACAAAATCAAAAGGCTTTTTGTTATAATAATATTAATTTTTTTAATTATGGTTTAAAACTTTATTTATTAAAATAGGTTTTTTTCTTGTAAGCATTAAGAAATCGCCATTTGATATAACTATTTTTATGGGAGAATGATGTGTCCGATATAGAACGTTCTTACTTGAAAATGATGATGATGATTTAAGATGCATGTTTGATGTTCATCAGTAATTTTCTAGTGTCGATGTAATTGAGTTCTATACCGACCTAGAGGATGTACATCATAATGGTCTGCCTTCATATATCCCTATTGTAGATGCATAAATGTCATGCCCATTTAAGAATCCTAAATGCCAAGCTCCTCTAGATGCACAACTAGTGATAAATAATTCGTATGAATCTTTTTATCTTTCATCTATACCAACCAATAGTTCCTAACACTAAAAATAATAAGTCGGACAACTCCATTATGATAGACTCTCCAATTAAAAGTGTTGAAATGGAAGGTAGAGGGTTGAATTCATTTATTATTGATCTTGAATTGTCATATGTAGCCTACAGTGATTATTTTAGTGACTTTAATAAGCCCTAAAAGTGTGTTGAATCTGATGATAGTGATGATAACAATGATCTTAACCTAGATATCGGTGGTGATATCAACGTTTCTCATTTGTCATCTACTGATGGAGCTAGCAATCTTCCTCATCAATAAGAGCCAACTCCCCATATATGCACCCTCAATCTCAATACAGCATGAGGTAGAATTTTTAGAGTATACTTTATATATTAGGGTTTTTGACAAGCTAAAATCTATCTACTGGTGAGCTTTGTATTGAGATGCAATTCATAACAAAAGAGATCATGATTTCTATTATAAAGCACTATAACATCAAAAACTATATAGATTATAGAGTAATAGGATTTTTCTAAATAAATATCATGGTCAGTGTATAATGCATGGCTCGGGTTACAACTGGTACATAAAGGCAACATTGTTGAAAAAGAAAAAGTACAAGAAATTAGAAAGTATAATGGGCCTCATACTTGTATATCTGGGAGAATTTCATAGGATGACATGAAATTGGATTCTAGTATGATATGTTCATGCATTTTATCTTTAGTTCAAGCAAATCTGACCATTTTCATATCGATTTGGTTTGCCAAGATATTGAATAGGTATGGATGCATGACCTTTTATAAGAAAGCATGGATAGCAACATAGAAGGCAATTGTTTGACTATTTAGGAAATTGGAATAAATCATACATTGATTTGCTAAAGTGGTTGGGAACAATGCAACATTTAGACCTTGGTAGAATAATGGAATTACAAATCGTGCATGAATACCATGATCATCGAATAGTGCAAAGTATTAGTATTTTCCATTAACTTTTTTGGATATTCAAATCTTGCATCGAACGCTTTCTCTTTTATAAACCTGCTATCCAAATAGATAGTAGATTCTTATATAAAAAATGCAAAAGAACATTATTGTTAGCTGTTGCGTAAAATGGCAATCAAAACATAATACCAATTACTTTTCCCATTTTAGAAGGTGAGACAAAAGAGGCATGGTCATTTTTTTTAGTAATTTGCATAGATATGTTGTTACACAAACTGGCATATGCTTGATTTCTAGTTGACACGAATCCATTAAATCTATAATTAGAGACTCAGTTAGTGCATGAAAACTTCCAAGTGCATATTCTGTATATTGATTTCGACATATTGCAGCTAACTTTAAGAGAAAATTTAACAATAAGCAGTTACATTAACAAGTTGTTAACATGGGTATGTAATCGCATTTATGATTATTTACTATCTTACAACCCTATCAATTTTCATTGTTATCTATAAGTTGCTAACAAGTCCACAAATTAGCATCTTATTTTTCTAGCGTACTACATGCAGTGACCCCATTTTCATTGGTACTATGAAAATCTTCTAGCGAAGAACACAAAAGTGGGCTACTGGATTAATAAGATCGCATGGGAGAAGTGGGCTTAATCATATGATAAGAAAATACACTATGGGCATATGACGACAAACCTGGCTGAACGTATAAATTCAATGTTAAAAGGGACTCGTCATCTTCCCATAATCGCTTTGGTGAAAGCCACATAATTTTTATTAGAATAACTACTTAAGTTAATGGGGAAGAATCAGATAGTAATGATGGAAGTCGACCATAGTTACTATGAAACAATCACAAATGCCATGCAAAAAAAGAGATAACTTCTACCTTATTCATGGGTTTATGCGAATAAATTAATCTTTTTTTATTGAAAAGTTATAAAACCCCTAGGAGGGAGTTGTCGCTTCAATATGCAAAGTTAATTTTAATAAGCAGTGGTATGATTATGGGAAATTTCAAACACACAGGTACCCATGTTCACATGTTGTTGCTGCATGTGCTCATGTCCATATAGATTGTATGCTATATATGGAAATGTCTATAAACTAAAAACTATAAACAATGTTTATCGACATGAATTTCAACTCATATAGAATGAAGATTATTGGCTAGAATATAATGGTCCACAATTGTGCCCTAATCTAGAAATGCAAGATATCCTAAAAGTCGACCGAAATCAAGTCGAATTTGCAATGAAATGGACAAGGAAAGAGGCCAACCAAAACATTGTGGATAATATAGGAATGAAGGTCATAGCCATAAAAAATGTCCTTATCAAGTCAACGAATCGAGGGAAGTTGACATCATTGATGATCAATTTTCATCTATGATTATATTAGTAAATGATGTGTACAACTGTAAAATTCATTAGTTTCATTTTGACGAGGCAAATGTTATTTTTTAATTAAATGCAATTCAAGTTTTTTTATTTGTCTTGCAACATAAATAATAGAAATACATATTATAAAAAATAATATAATTATTAAAAAAACTTTTATCTTATAATGATAATATAATCATATAGAATTATTAATTATTATAATATAATAATAACAATATAATTATACTATACCTTGAGTATATAATTATTAATTATTGTAATATAATAATAAAATTATTGTTATAAAATTATCTTCCACCGTAAGAAACATAGACAGATTATTATAGGAAATTATAAGTGTACAAATGTATAACATAACTAATATAAATGTATAACTGTATTACATAAATGTATAAATGTATAACACAAATAATAATAGAAAACGATCACTGTATAAATGTCTAACATAATTGATATAGTTGTATAACTATATTACATTACTATATAAATGTATAATAGAAATAATAATACAAAATTATAACTGTATAACTGTGTACCACAAAATAATACATTTATAACATTGTGTAACTATATAGCTATAAAACACAAGTAATAATACAAGTTTTTATCTATTAACAGGGTGTTCTTTTGTGCGGTGTTGAACAACAATGCGAAGCTCTCCTATTACTTGGTGATAATACTTTTTGTTCAACATTTTAAATTTCATTCTTGGGTGCACCTCAGGTTTGATGTCTTTGGCCTCTTACTTCCATCATCGGTGTTTTTTCTTCAGTGGCTTCTTACTAAGTCAACGTGTAATCCCTAAATCCATTCATAGTTATTATAATGTTGTCATATCAAAAAATTGTACCCCATTATTGGCGGAACCAGCACTTGCTGCATCAATAATAGGATAAGTATTGATAGCCGAAGGGATACCAAACTAATATAATGTAGACATATATGCTGAAGCTAAAATAGGAGTCAAAAGGTCAACATCTATTAAAATAGTTGTTGTAGTCTTTACTGTTTATTAAAATTGAGTCGTGAAGGACTCAGTTGGTACTTCTAAAAATGTCAACATGCATATTTCTCTTTATATAATATATATATATATATATATATAAGAAATCTATATTTGCCATTGATAGTGTAAAAAAATATAAAGATTTGGCATTCTTTTTCAAAGAGCTTTGATGAAATGGCTTGAGCTCCATGTATTTGTCCTTTTTTCCCCAACGAAATTAAAAAATAAATAAATAAAATTTTAAGAGTTTTGGTTGTTGATAAGGTTTTATAATATTCTTCCTTTCTTTATTACTTCATATTAGGATCCAATTATCCTTTGATTTGAATTCTATGTAAATGATTGAAGAGTTACTCATCCAAATCTTAGCCAAAATGGTTTTCCCGCGTCATGATTGCTTAATTTTTTTTCCTTTTTGGCATCATTTTGATGGTTGTAGGCTATAATGCTTTTAAATAATTATGTCTGTAAGATTTTATTCATCCATTTTCAAGATTTGATAATTACAATGAAATACAAGTTTAAATATAAGTTTCATGCAATAAAAAAAATTAAAGTTTTTTATATATATAAATTTGAAGATTTGTTTGGGTCTTATACCAATTACTGAATAAGAACTAAAATAGAATGGAATTAAATATACTTCATTTAATGCATGAGTGGTTTGTTTTCATGGGCACATCATGATCCTATGAGAAGAGTTAGTGATAATTAGTATGAAAATAGTACTTAAATCCAATAAAAAATTATATAGAAGGCATATTTCTTTCACTAATTTAAAATTGACAACCTCAACAAAAGTTTTGACATGTCATTATTTGAGTTTGATAAATGCTTTTAAGTTTGGAAAACGATAAAAATAGATAGCAAATTCAATATTATTAGACATGTTTAAAACCTTTAGACAAAAATTAGATTTGAATAACGAAATTTACTAATATATTAAGCAAACCGAGAATGCTACGCCTATTTTTTAAAATTTTCTATATTTTAGGCTTGTATTTGGTTCATTGATAGTGCATAGCTTCATACATGATCACTGAACCAGATCATACTATCTCATTAAAAGTTTTTTTAAGATCACTATAAATTATTTTTATCTGAATAAGATAGCATGATTTAGTTCATTGACTGTATATAGAGTTATACATTGTTAGTATATCAAATAAAAATCTATTATATATTTTTATGTAATGTTTTTAAAATGTGCATGAGTTATTTTTCTAAACTGAATGCTGTTTAGGCTTTAAATATAAGGTTTATAGTGCCCATGTGTAAGCCTATTACATCAAAAGCACAAAATTCATAATGATTATGCTAACTTGAAGAGAATTTAGCTTACATAGATGTCCGAAGAATAAAAAAATAATTTTAGGGTATGAATTTGGGTTGCATAAATTAAAGCCATTGGCTTGTGAACCTGAAACTTAGCTCAATTAGATGATGCAATCATATTTAAAAGTTGGCACCTAGCAAGTTTGTATTTGAATTTCAACATTACAATACTTCTCCTATCTCCAGTGCAACCTTTTTCATAGAAAAAAACTTTTACTTCCCCTTCCTAAGAAGAAAAAAGAATGTCTAATGCAACAATTGGGTTTTGTTAACTTTATGATGTTAACCACTTCTTTTTCTTACTTCCAATTTGTAAGAAAATTAATTTTTTAAGTTTTTTTTAAATGACAATTTCAAAAGATAAAGAGTGTTATTACGTAATTTGTATTTAATAGTAATTAGGCTAATTCCCATGCAAAAAGTAGTGTTAAAAAATAGGCCAACATGTTTCAATGAATTTATACTCATCATCAATTCATAATTTCTCTCAAGCTTAAGCTTTAGTTAGTGAAGAAGTATGAGCAAATTTGTTTTTATCAAATCAAACTAGCAGCAGTAAAATTTTCAAGGCGTGACATAATCTTCCAACCAATCTTAACCTCAAAGATCATTAATAAAAAACAATAGATGGTCTTCTAAACTCACATCAACACCCAGTAGATGTAATTAGGGCATCTAGGTATGTAGGCTTTTGGTTTCAACCCATGATCATTATAATATTTGGCTCATCATCAAGATTAGATATGACATGTTTTTGTGGTTTTTCTTGATCTGTACCTTTTGGTGAATTAACAATTCTTTTCCTTTATGAACATGCTAGCATGACTAGTGACGCAACTATCAGCATTAAAACTATATCCAAGCTCCCGAAAAAGAAGAGAAATTGGAGATTTCCATAGCTTGATTTGTTGGGCCCTCGGGCAAAAATTTTAATAGAACAACATGATTAGACTCATAGGATCTAAGCAACTCAATTAGCTAATAATAATATTAGGAAGATAAAAATCCAAGCCAAGTAACAACTTTCATGTAGAAATAAAGAACACCATAATTTAACATGAAAAACTCTTTGTAATAAAGAGAAAATTCATAGGAAAAAATATGAGTAGAATCCACTATAAAAATAAATAAAATATAATATTACAATATTTTAAGCTTTTTTACTAAAACGTAAGATTCACAATAATTGGTATAATATAATAAAGTTACTTCTTTGAGAATATATCATAAATCTCTCCTAGATTGGATGGAGTATTGTGATTCTTTATGATCAACAATACTCTAATAAATATCCCAAAGACTCAATTGTTAAATACCTTAATTTTTATTTTACTTTCTCAATGGAACACTAACTCTACTCTTTGTTTTTCACAATGCCTCTCTTTTTCTTGTTATTCGATGCCTTAAACATTTGCATCTCAAGCCTTTTATATGGGTAATACTATAGTCAATTGCATGTACGAAAGAAAGAGATTTTTTTTCTTTTATGTCCAACTTTACAAGGGAGTAGAGCTTTTCATTTAAAGCTTTGAAATTTAATGGCCATTGGCCCTTAATTTTCAAACTTAATCTCTACCTAATAAATGCACACAATCCTATAGTTTGAATCTTGGATGACCTATGAGATTTGTAGTCAATGGAACTAGATTTACTTTTGACTAACAATCTCTCTTTCTAGTCCCATTAGGAAGAGATTTACTTAAAGTCTATCTCAACTTGCTTGACATAAAGCTCAAGCTTTTCAATGGAAACAACCTTAATCAACATATTGGTAATGTCTCCATCTTTATGGACGTTTTTCAGTTGCACCAGTTTGTCTTCAATAACTAATTAAATCCAATGATCCTTGATCAATTGTGCTTCGTATGATTATGGTACATGGAATTGTTGCTCAAATCAATTGCACTTTGGCTGTCATAATAAACCACGTACTCTTCTTGCTTCAATCCCAATTCTTAAAGAAATCTTTTCATCTAGAGCATTTCCTTTCCAAATTCATTTGCTGCAATATAATCTATATTTGCGGTTAATAGGGCAACACATTTTTGTAATTTAATGCACCATGAAATGGCCCTTGCAAATGTAAACAAATATGCCAAAGTAGATTTTCTACTATTATGTTTCTTGTCATATTTGCACCTGCGAACCCTTTTAAGAGTTGGTTATGATTTCCTAAAACTTAAGCATAGTTTAGAAATATCCTTAAATATATAAAGATTCACTTAATTGTTTTCTAATGTGATTTTTTGGGATTAGAAAGATATATGCTTGCCACACCAACCACATGAACAAAAATTCAATAGTGTGTAGACTAGCATACATCAAAAAACTAACTGCAGATGAGTAGGTATATCCATCATCTCTTATTGCTTTGTTGAACTAGACTTTATGTTTAACTTGAAGTGATTGGCGAGATGAGTGTTAATTGATTTTGCATGCTTTATGTTGAACCCATCAAGCACTTGTTCAACATTTTTCTCTGGTGATAGCCATAACTTCGTAGCTTTTCCATCCTCAATAATATCCATTCCCAAAATATGTTTAGCTGGTACTATGTCTTTCATATCAAATAACTTAGATAATGCTTTCTTCAACTTGTTGATCATTACTGCATCCTGTATAACAATTAACATATCATTAATATATAACAACAGGATAATGAAATTATCATTTGGGAAAGCCTTGATAAAATGCAAGGATCCAAAGTTGTCTTTGCATATTTTAACTTGCCATAAATGAATCATACTTTTTGTTCCATTGCCTCAAGACCTAGTTTAATTCGTACATACTATTCTTTAATTTTCAAACCAAGTGTTCTTTCCCTTTTACTTCAAAACCCTTTAGTTGTTCCATATAAATTTCCCTGTGCAATTCATCATTAAAAAATGTAAACATTAAGTTGATCAATCTAGAGGTTAAGACTACCTACTAGGCGTAATACCACTCAAATGGAACTCATTTTTATTACTAGAGCAGAAGTCTCATTAAAGTCAATTCCTTTTTTCTAGCTAAAACCTTTAACCACCAATCTAGCTTTGAACTTCACTGGCTTGCTGCCATCTTTCTTTAACTTGTACGCCTACTTGTTCTTTAGGGGTTTCTTTCCTTTTAGAAGCTTAACCAAATCATAGGTATCATTTTTCTGTAAAGAATTAATTTCCTCTTTCATTTCTTTCAACCAACAATTTTTGTCTTTGTGAGACTATAGTTCTTCAACGTTTTCAAGCTTCTCCTAAAGAACAATCAAAATATAATTAGAATTGGGATATATGCTAAATGGTTATACTTTCTAATTAATCTTTTAAGTGAAGATCCTACAATCTTTTTTGGAAGAGGTTGCTCCCCTTGTTCATCAACTTTTTTGTCTAGCTTTCCTAGCATCTAACTGATCACTCACTAATGTTGGCCAATCTAAATTCCAACGCTCTGTTTCTCGAACATCCCCATCATCTATGGCTCTCGGACAAAAATATTAGCAGAATAACATAACTAGATCAATAGGGTCTACATAACTTAATTAGCCAGTGATAATATTGGGAAAATAAAAATTTAAGCCAAGTAACGGTTTTCATGCAAAAATAAAAAACATTAATATTTACATGAAAAACTCCTCGTAATAGACAAAAAAAAATTATAAAGAAAAATTTGAGTAAAATTCATTTTAAAAATAAGTAAATTACAATATTAAAATATACGAAGCTTTTTGAACAAAACTTAAGATTTATAATAAATTTACCTTTCTAAGATTATTTCTTAAATCTCACTTGAATTGAATAAAGTATTATAATTTTTTGTGATCAATACTACTCTGATGCCTTTCTTTCTTTTATTTTTTTTTCTTTCAATGCCTTAAACATTAGCATCTCAAACTCTTTACATGGGTAATACCATCGCTGATTGTGTGTGACAGACGAATTTTTTCCTTCTTTCTTTTTCGGCTCAGCAAGGGAGGAAAGCTTTTCATTAAAAGCTTTGAAATTGGATGGCCAAACTCAATCTCCAACCAATGAACATTTCCTATAGGACTGGATCTACTTTTGACTAACATCGCTACTGTTGTAGTGTTTGCAGCTCTCTCTCTCTCTCTCTCTCTCTCTCTCTCTCTCTCTCTCTCTCTCTTTAGGCCTTGTTTCTTTGCAAATTAGCGGGTCTAATGGAGACTGATATTTCGTGCATTTATAACGTAGAATTCGAAGCTGTCCTTTGTTGTGGGGTAATCTGAATTTTTTAGTGTATTTTATTCATTAAAGATAATTATAAATATTAATATTTAAATTTTATATATATTAAATTTTATTTTTAAAAATAATTATAGGTTAAAATAAGTTTCTCTCACCCATTTGCTTAGGAAGGAACTCTTTGTTCTTTCATAGATGCGTAACACACTGTCAAATGTTTAATGATGTTGAAGGCAACTTTGCAGATCATATAAAATGTTGAATTTATGGGAATGATTACAGATAAATTCATTACGTTCTTTGCTTTAATTTTGGGCTTAATAGCATTTAGAAGGTACAATATTTCACGCCGGGGCTCGTGTCCAGCACTAGGTCATTGGAGAAATGTGGGTTTGTATCATAATTGTTGGTACTATATCGGTACCGACCATATCGGTCGGTTTTTGATATATAACGATATCGGTGATAGTTGGTTTCGTTTTGATATTGATTTCGGTTTGTACCGATCATATCGGTAGGTACCGACCCGTTTCGGTGGTACCAGTCGAAAATAACTGTACCGGCCGATACATAATACAAGCTTGTAAAAAAAATTAAATCAACACTGATCTTAAATCTAATGAATATTATACATAATTACTCATAAATTTGATGAATCTTAGACATAATTACTCATAAATTTAATAATTATTAAAAAATTTTAACTTTATTACTTAACTGATATTGATTTTTTTACATTTGATGAAGTTTTTTGCTAAAACATTATATATATTGATAAATATTTAATATATAAAATTTATTTAATATCATTTGTTTCATATTTGAAAATATTTTTCATATATATATAAATTAAAAATATTCAAACTCTGATAAACCCGAAATGGTACACCGAAATATATTGATACTGATATGTACTTGTACCAGAATAAAAACGATACATCCACCGATACGATACTAACTACTTTGAATTATATTGATTAACAGCAATTCCTAATTAATGGATTCATAAAGGTTTATTATTTTGATTCAATTTTTTAGCTCCATATAAGTAGATTCATACGATTTCACCTATATATTTAATAATTAAATATTTGATTTTTTTTAAAAAAAATTTAAAACATGCATGTGCACGTCCGCGCGCACACATATATATATATATATATACCAATCTTGAAATTTTTTCTTTTCTAAAAGTTTCAATATCAGTGTATTATTAGAAATAAAAATCCTTGTAACAGTTTGCTATTTTAGATCAATTATATTGTATCGATCACTTGAACTATAAAGGAGAAGAGAGACTTTTCTCTTCATATATATATATATATATATATATATTATATTTTTTGCATCTTCACCGTGTGAAATTTGTTTAAAAAGTTTGCATTTTGAAGAAAAAAGGTGAGCAGAAAAAAGGTGAGTAATATTTTTAAAATATTTTCTATACATTGTTAGGATTTTTAAACTTAACAAGCATAATTAAAAAAGTGATAAGATTTTTATGCTAATTTTTTAATACCATACCCTATGACAACACGTGTCACGTTACCAAATTTGATAATAAAAATTTTAAATTTATTAACAGTACATCAAAATAAAATATGTTAAAAGACGTAAATATTTTTAAATTTATATTTATTAAAAAAATCTTTTTTTGCTTTTTACATATTCTTCAATTGAATTGAATTAATATAATTTAACCCGCAACATTGATTCTATTCAACATTATATAGTAGTTGAGATATTGTACATTTTGTAAATTAAAAACCATGAAAATGTCACTATTCTTAAAAGAAAAAATTAAGTAATAGCGCCCTGCTTCAAAAATTCTCCTCTTTCTACATTTTTCCAACAAAAGAAAATCAACTATAAGTTGTCATATAAAGATCTATTTCCTTCAACAAAATATTTTCCATATGAAATAACAAATGCCCATATCTAGACTCTCATTCACAAACCAAACAAATAATGTTATCGCCTTTTCTAAACAATCTAGTGGATTGACACATTTTTCTTTTCCAACTGCTCATTAATTAAGTAGATTAAGCCGCGAAGAATTAATTCAAAACCCCAATTGCTATATTGCTCTTTTGCAGCCAATATGCAACTCCATTGAAAGATAAGGTGATATTCCCTCATATATCTATCTAAAATCAACTGAATTTGGACTTAAAAGACTATTGAGAAACCACATCGTCAGATTCAAGTAGAAATTGTTATTCCAGTATTGACATTGTATTTTATATTTTTTAATGCCAGTTGTGAAAATATAAACACGATATAATTTAATTGTTTTCATATTTGTTAAATGTGTCATATTATATATAAATTATTATATTTACTTAATGTGTCATGTTAATATGGTACTTAATTTTGTGTTATATGTAAATTAAAAATTCAAAACAACTTATTCGAAAACCAAATTCCCAATGTGAACCTTTTAACTCGAATGGAGTAAGGTGACATCATTTTGATTAATTAGTTAAAATTACAGCCAGTTGAGCCTTTTACTAGGAAAATTCTAGGGGAGCTCACGTTAGCACATTTTATTTTTTAAAAGAATTATAAATTTTATTTATGTAAATGCATATTTTAAAATGAATTTTTCTTTCTTCAAAATTGAATTTTTTATCATAATATTTTAAAATGTTAGCATTATCAATTAGTATTATATAATTAATCACATAATTTTGTTATTATGTTGTCTGCTAATTTCAATAATCTATAACAAAATGAAGTAATTTCATAAAAAAAGTTATAATCTTGTGGCAAG
>JBBYHO010000018.1:5547590-5560948 GCA_038382025.1 Adansonia gregorii
TAAAGATGAAAATTCATCTTCATCTGTGTTGATGTTAACAAATTTTCAAATAATAAAAAGAATTTTTTTTGGTAAAAAAAAAATCGATAAATTGAAATGAAAAAAATAATTATAAATATTAAAATTAAAATCTTAAACTCGCTCGATGTTACTTCTTAAATCTAACCATAGAAATCAATTAGACTAAACCCGGCTTCAAAGGATTAGAGTTTATAAATGAACAAAAGTCTTGAACTTTGAAAATTTTCAAACTCTAAATTTTCACCATTCTGACTCATTCGAAACTTGTAGCTTGTCTAATAGCAGTAATTTCAAAGCATTTTCTTTGACTTCAAACGAGGCAATTCCACCATATAAATTGAACAGCTTAGTTGAATTATATACCAAATGTTAGGCCAGAAAATACATGGCATAGTAAGCATTACACTCAAATTTCATAACACTCACAGGACATACAAACAAACAAGCTCGATACACTCATAAAACACAACAAAGAGAATGACATAGATCATCATTACCTAATCATCATTTAACTTTAAACAAAAGAAGATTTTCAAAGCCTCAAGAACAACTACATTAAATTCTAGTACAATACTTAAACAGACACACAAAATTATCAAGGCAACAAGCACCGTGCAGATTCTACAGACAAAATAAACAAAAACACAAAGTCAATAGTAAGCACCACTACAAGTTAAAACCACTAAAATCCTCTTAATGTTCAACACTCACTTCAGTCAATGGCGAAGCCTTCACCTTAGGAGGCCGTCCCCTAGGCCTCATTGCGGCCGCCATCACAGTCACAGAACTTCCACCTATTCCCCCTTCCGGCCGCGCCATCTTTCTTGGCCTTCCGCGCGGTTTTCCTGCCCCGGAAACCACCTTAAGCTTTGGAGACCTAGGAGGAGCATTGGGGTCCTTAGGAGGGCGGCCTCTAGGCCTTGCGGGGCTTAAAATCACACCCGGTGGCAACGGAACCTTGGGTTTTGGAGGCCTACCACGGCCACGCCTAGGTGGGGCATTGGGGTCAGCTTTCATGTAA
This sequence comes from Adansonia gregorii, assembly GCA_038382025.1. NCBI lineage: Eukaryota > Viridiplantae > Streptophyta > Magnoliopsida > Malvales > Malvaceae > Adansonia > Adansonia gregorii. The sequence continues at coordinate 5,548,633 of JBBYHO010000018.1, forward strand.
TTGTTTTTCAAGAAAATAAGCTCCCCAGTTTGTTTCATTCTATTAAGATGGTGAGAAAGGAGGGTGGCATGGGCAGCAGGCAAATCTCCATATTTGGACTCGATGAACTTGGATATTGAAGTCTTGTTCGAACCATTCTTGTCGTTCAATGTTTCAATGGCATTAATAATCAGCTGCAAGATTAAAACATGGATGAAGCATTTTAGATTTCAAGCAATTTTAAGCAAGAATGCTCAAAATTTATGCTTACAAGTTTAAAAAATTAAGACAACCAAGAAAAAGTTAAATAAAATTACAAATGAAAAAAAAAAAAGAAGAAGAAAAAACTCATGTGATTGAACATAAAACTGCACCCAAAAAAAAAAAAAACTAAATGAGAAACTAAAGGAAATTCAATAGAAATATAAGTTTGCTGACAATTTAAAAAAAATCAGTTTTTTATTAAATAAAAATTTTTAACACAAGAAATCAGAAAAAGAATCAGTGACAGATGAAGAAATTTATGCAAAGAAATTCAATTGAAGATGAGAGAGAGAGAGAGAGAGAGAGAGAGAGAGAGAGAGAGAGAGACAGAGACAGACAGAGAGATTTTTCAAAAGACAGTTTTAAACAAAAAAAAAAAGGTGATCTTAAAATTAAAAAAGAAAAGAGAAAATAAAAATCAAATCAGATCAAAATCCAACACAGTTGAGGTTGAATGAAAATGGGTTTCTTTTATCTTCCTTAAAATAAAATAAAAAAAATGAAACTTCCTTTCATCAAAAATATTTTTTTTTAAATAACTATAAAACAAGATTAAAGATAGAATTTTGATCATGGTTAAAAGGTAAAAAACAAAAAAAAAAAAAAAAAGGAAAAAAAATCAGAGGGAGAGTGGATGTACCTGTGGGTAAGAAGGAAATGAAGGAGGCTTATTGACCTCTTCAGTAGCCATTAATTTTGCTGGTTTTCCCCCACCCCCAAAATAAAAGATTCAAAGAAATAAGGAAAAAATGGGGAAAAAAAATGAGAGAGGTAATTCCTTCAACAATGCTTTAAACAGGTAATCCCTCCCTACTCTACAACGAACTCTCTCTTTTCTTTCAAAAATTTTTGCACAGAGAAATCGAAAAAAAAAAGGATAAATTTTTCAGCTTTACTACTGTTTGATGATCACTTAGGCAAAAAAATAATTTCTTTTTTTTAATTTTCGGAAAGAAATGGACGGATAGGATCTGCTTTGTGGATGATGATCGACGGTTTAGAAAAGCGTTTACTTGGATTCATGACGTGCGCAGCACAACATTTTTGGGGTTTCTTTTTTTTTTTTTTTTTGAAATTACAGGATTATCCACTGTTTGTCTCTGAGGTAGTCCACATTTTCCCAAGCTGTCTGTTGTTTGATAGTTATGAGAAAATTTTCAGAAATCGAAAATGATTTGAATAATAGTGTTTTAATTCAGTTTTGATTTGATTTTTATTTAGTTTTGGTTTGGGCAAATGCCTAAGTAAATTTTGATTGATTTGTTTTATTATTTATAAATTAAAAAATTAATAATTATTTGAATCCGATTAAAATTTTATTTTTAATTATTTTTATTATTTTATAATATATAAATAAATATTTTACTTTTAAATTAGTAAAAAAATTAAAATATTATAAAAATATAATTTTTTTAAAAAAATGTTAATCAGGTTGTCTAATATTTGAAGGGAAACATGAAAAAGTATTCCTAGATTAGACCTACTTAAGGGTCAGACTATCCACTACCCAAAGTCTCGCTTAATAGTGAGAGGGTTTGGATAAAATATTAAGTTCAAAGAATAGGTTTGGACAAAAAATTTAGGCTCAATTAAAATATAGGTCGAGCCTTGAGTCCAACTTTCAAAGCCTGATCGGCTCATTTTTATATTACATTATATATATTTATTTTATATTTTATGCTTTATATAATTTTTATTATATAAATAATACATATATAATATTATAATGTTAATTTTAAAAACTAAGTCAAATTATTTATATTTATAAATTTAATAAAAATTATTAAATTAATAAAAATTAAATTTAAAAATATATTTTTTAAAAACTAAATTATAAAAAAAATAATATAAGCCAGCCTAAATAGATTTGGACTGCCTATTTATAAATATGGGCAAACTTGAACAAAATTCGTGACCCATATTTCGCGCTGAGTTTGGACAAGCATATTTACTGTTAATTCCATACTCAAGCTTAGTTCAAATTTGGCTTGACCTGGCCTATGAGAATGTCTACCCGAACAATAGTTATGATAATATTAAAAGAAATAAAAATATAATTAATGAATTAATATAGAGGGACTTAACTATACTAAAATAAAACTAAATTAATTTTTATAAGATTTATATTTTAATAAATGGATTGTTGGATTTAGCAAACAATTGTATTGTCATGTATATACAATTTTAGATTGGTTCAATATCTCTATTATATCGATCAAATATAATATTTTTTTCCTTATATATTTAAGAGTTGAATTTTTTTTTCATCAAACAAATAGTTTGACATTTTTAATTTATTCAAAACTAAATGTGCATAATCTATATGATTAGAATATAAAATATGATGGTTTGATTAATCAAATATAATTTGTATAAAAAGTTTTATAAATATGTAAAACTAATTTAGTTTTTTATCAATGCAAGTGGATCCTTAATCCCTTTTTTGTATTTATTTTTTTCAATTGAATAAAAGTAATTTTTTAAATAATTTTTTTTAAATTACTAATTAAAGAATCTTTAACCATGTCTATAGATACCAATTAAGCGACCCATATTTTAATTCTAAAATTTAAATAAATAAATAAAATTATTTAAAAAAATGATAGTCCCACATTTAAAAATAGATATATTAATTTTCGACATGATATAAAAATTGAATGTGAAAACTATCATCATGTTCTTGGGATGATTTAAGAATTAATTTTCAAGATTTGTTGGTCATCATGAAATGACCATGTAAAGGAGTTGATGCCAATCATTTTAAATTAAGTGTGATTGGTTACCTATTGAAATTTACTTTTTAAGGGTTTGAAAACCCTTAAAAGCAACTTTCTTAGCTTGCTTGCAAGCTAGGGAATGTGTGGGTTTGAGAGTTGGTTATGTGCAAGCAAGGATGAGCACCTTAAATTGCCCATCAATATCTACTAATCACCTGTTATTCTAGATCTCAATTATAATTGATTTTAATTTTTGATATTTAAAGAATAATTCTTCTGCTTTATCATTTTGTATTTTTTCCTTTTGTAGTGAATTGAGCTTTACTATTTTGGAAAAGATAACAAAATGTGCACTTCGCGAGAAATCTATTGGGACATAAAACTATTATTTTTCATATTTTTTGAAAATTTCAATTTAATTATTTTACAGAGAGTATTTCATCATTAATAAAAATCGATGAGATTCCTTCCATGCAGGTTGAAAGAAACCTATGAGTTATTTTAACTTGAGAATATTTCTTCGATTATTGAAGCACGTATCATATTATGAATATTTTTAAAAACTCAATTTTAGCCTAACAGTGATAAAAAGACTCTTAAGATTCGGTTTTGATATTAAAGTGCAAAAATTAACTCTAAAAGTTTTGTTTTGACCTAAAATTACCAAAATACCCTTTAAAGATTAGTTTTGACATGAAAGTGATAATATCACCTTAGGGTCCTATTTTTGACACAAAAATACTAAAAAAATCCTAAAGGTTCGATTTTTGACATGAAAGTGCTAACACGACTCCTAAATACTCGGTTAATAATATTAGTTTTGTATATTTGAATTATTGTTGTGTTGAAATTAAAATTTATATGTAAAATAAGAAAAAAAATATATATTGTAAATAATTATTTTATAATAAAATTAAATGTCAAATTAATTATATTATTTGTTATTTTTTAAGGTTAATTGTTTTAAATATAAAAGGATATTACTAAAACATATTTGAAATTCATATTTAATGCATTTCAATTTAATTTATTTTATAATCCAATCTAAAGATGGGATATTAATCACTTTTGTTGATAATACATTATTGGTATAATTGAATAATAATTATAGATACAACTTTAAAATTTTAAATTTTTTTTTTCTTGATTTTTATCACTTCAAACCATTTTATTCTCTATAGTGCTCTTCCCGCTCTGATTTGCCTCCAGTCAAACCAAAAATGGCTTAAGTAGTTATGTTTTATGTCATGTACCACGTTCACAAGATGGAATGCTTGGCGTCTGTAGTGAAAGACAAAGTGTAGGCAGCCCAGCATTACCGTTGTTGTATGATTCAGGAGCATCTATCTATTTAGTTTCATTCCTTTTGTAAGCGTTGCAATGAAGGAACTGACTCTTGACTTCGAGACAGATTAGAGCCTTGAGTGCTTAACAATGTCTTTAGGTTTTGGTAGCTCAACCAACAGATTAAGATCATTCTCGTCTTTTAGTTTGATATACTTGCTGCTCAAAATGAACACATTTTAAAGTGGAAAGTGATACTAGTATATATGGTAAGTAACAACCGAGGAAATAAGCGATCGGGAAACACAGTTCGAAGATGGCTGATTGATGAACTCTAGCAGATAAGTTTCTGCAAAAACTAGGTTTAACGATATCACTTGTAACACTGTAATGCTGCGGTGAAATGTTCTTGCTGCCTGATTTATTTAAGGTTGAAAAAATCAGACCAGACTAGCCGATTCAACCGGGAACCGGTTGGTCCGGCTGTACAATGGCATCTTAAATCTTTATCATCTTCATGTACATCTTTTTCGTGGTATGTATCATTTGCGACCTTGGCACAGACCTTTTAGCAATCCTCTCCATATGCTTCACCAAAGCGCCCCAAGTAGGCTTGAACAAGAAATAAGGAGGATGAAAATTTTCTGCCGAAACTCCACCTTGCGGCAACAACTTGGTAGAAACCTTTTCACCATTATCAAGCTAGTGATTAGCACTCACACATGAAATGAAAGCATTCTGTGTCATTTGCAATGGATTTATTATCACTAGGAGTTGGCCTAGAAGCCAAGAACCCTCACTCAATAAGATGTTATTCTGCTAGACTTCCCTGACTTCGAGCGGTAACTAAATTTGGAAATCTCAGTAGAAGGTCGCAAACAAGGTCTCTTATAGAGTTTGAGTTGTTGTCAGGATCTAAGACATGATCAAATCTAGAAAACCGGGGACAAGGTATAGTGTCTATGATAATCTAAAATTAGCTGTTTGGGGGCCAAAAATAATATGATCAGATGTCATAAATGTAACATGGAGCCAACCCTAAATGGGCCTTTTGATAGTAATGTTGGATCTAATTTAAGTCCGATTTGCAGCTCTGAGATATGGATTGCTTCTATTTATACAAGTTAATTTGGACTTTTGCTTATAAATTTGGTACATTGTGTACATCCCCTGTGGATTGGTTACTCTTATCTTCCATGGCCAGCAATTTGCATATTAGTTTGCTAATAAGCTAGCAATTTTGATTTAGAAAAAGAAGAATTGCCTCCATAAAGGGGACATATCAAAGAAGAGAAAGAAAAGTAAATAAAAAGCAAATGAATAAGATTACATTAAGAAAAAGAACTAGCTCATCTTACATAAAACTTCACACCTTGACAGACAAAATCAAAGCTAAATAATGTGACTTCATTCAGCCAGCTGGGTATTAGTTAGATTATGCAGCTTAGAGGAAGAGAGCTTTTGGGCCCTATCTTACGAAACAAGCAAGTGGAAAGATGTCTCAAGAAGAACTGAAATCTAACATCAGCATTGATGAATTCATCACTTGCTTTGATAGAATGGAGTTATCCTACAACTAGTTAAAACCTATGTGTAGATATCTACAGTATAAATTTATTTTTTTTTAAATTGCTTCTTACTTTTTATCTGCATCATCTTCATCTTCATCATCATCTCCATCCGTGTCCTGCAATGGCTTCAGATTCATCATGAACCTCCAGCTATCCCCTTCCTCTATTTCCCATTGTTTCTTTAGTTCATAGATTGCTTTAGATGCCGCAGCAGCAATAGCTGGGTTGCTGTCTTCTGCCAGTCTCTACAAGGATGAATACGAAACATTGAAGTTGCCACAGTTAATGAAAGAAGAAAAAAGTTACATATCACTGTTTGTATGAGGGTTAAAAACAGGCAAAGTACCTGTAATGCTCCCATGCCCGCATTTCCAAGAGTCCACATGGAAGGAGCTGCTGCCAGCGCGTTAGCCACTGCTTTTCTGCACACAGCACAAAGATGCCAGATGAATAGCTCAGCAGTCTGGGATCATGAGTCAAATAGACATTGATCAAGGACGCCAAGAGTTCCATCCATCTTTAGAGGACAGATAGGGTTACTGATTGGGGTAGGCCTAAACCACATGAAGGGGTTTAAATTTAAAGTTAATTTAAACCAATATATAAAATCTAGAGCAAAATGCTTGTCCGCTCAACAGAACTATACAGGGATAGATTACTTAACAGAACAGACAGAAGCAAAAGCTCCAAGGACATTGTCAAATTAAGAAATTTTACAAAAAATGGCAAGAAAACTGAAAAGTGACAATTTCTACATGAATATGTGAATTGATCCTAACTAGTACAAGTCAAGGATGGGAGATGATCGTCGAACAAATGAAAACCATACGGTGAATAATTTGGATTAAGGCAACATTTCTAAATTCATGAAAGTTGGAAAATATATAAGAAAATCAAATTTCATGTCAGATTCATTCTTTTAGGAAGATGACTTGCTAGCCATTCCTAAATGGAAAACGGAAAGCAACAGTTTATCCATATGAAAGGTGATGATTGTCTACAGCAAGCTGTAATTCTAAATGAAAGAATGTAACTACTATTCTTAGACAGTGCATACCTCGTACTGACATCAGGAGAACTTGAACACTCTGCCAGCAATGATACACTGCTCTTACCATCCATTGCATCAAGATCTATAAGAGTTGTTATTAACAACTCGAGCTGCTCCAGAAAGGAAAGAGAAAGTACATAAACAAACAATAAAACTTGCATAAATCAAATATTCCATCAAACGAGGAATTCAAATACTTGGTTTGGACCTCTTCAGGATCTGTGTAGTCAATTCCATCAGCTTCAGAAAGTGCAGATGCTATGCTCCAGTAAGCCTCCTGTATGTCAATATAAACCATCTAGATGTTATGCTCCTCAATGCAACTCATAAAGGAAACAGTAGTAAAAGAGCAATGACAAATGACCTGAATAGCACTAATGCGATCGGTAGACACTTCACCATTAAAGAAATCAAGAGTCTTCCCATTTTTCTCGAGCTTTAAGTCGTTGACTGATAGTGAACCTTTTTCCCATCGCAGTGGGCTGGATAAGAGACACACGCATACACATATACAAACAAACGGTTAAAATTTAAGGCTTCAACACTCGATAATCCCACACTTCTTAGAGGGAAAAACAAAGAAATAAATGAAAAGTCTGGGGGAAGCTTGTCAATATTAAAGGAACTTACAATTTGTACACCTTGCTCACCATCATATCATGAATATTTTTCATAAACTGCACAACCAACAAAATGAAAAGAACATAAATGCCAACGAGGCATAGAAATGTAGAAATTATTACCTTATTTCGGGTGAATATGGGATTTTTTAATGAAAAGAGCTGAGTGCATTATTCAACACCATAAATTGTGTATAGACACTATGATACAGATGTACTCCTGTAAGATCCAACGAAATAATCAGCATAATATCCAAAACAATTGGTTGTCTCTCTCACCTCCAACGCCATTAAGGCATCCTCCATCGCACGCTGCTTAGCACGGAAGTCAGCACGGCGCAGATCAGCCTGGAAGACAGCTAAAAGGCTATATCAGGATTTACTAAGTCGAATGTTTAGAGCTAGTAGACTAGATTCTCAAACACATTCAAAACGATTTTGCAAGTTGTTTAATATTTGCCTTCGTGAGATATAGCCAGACAATTGTTCTTTTTCACCTTCATAGTTTTTTATATATTCCACCCTAATTATGTGTTCCTATTCAGATTCTTTTCATGCAAGCGATGTCTTATTTCCAACAGATTCCTTTACGCAGCCCAGTGAATAATCTATTTTGCTTCTTTCTGCCACCAGCTAAAACTTTAAGGCGGCTTACACACATTATCGAGTAGAATTCTTCTTCCTCTAGATGAAGTGAATGCTTCTAAAGGAGTAGGTAACTGTCTTGACTATGCTTTAAAATTCAACATCCCAAATATTCTAATGTTATGCCGTTGACATTAGCAATTTTTTTTTTCAAAAACATATTACCAAAAACTAAGTGTAAAAATTCAAAAACTGATACAAGTAGATTGACTAAATTACTGCTTAGTACCAATTATGCTTTTCCGTCTATCTCTAGAAGATTTATTACCTTGAGCCAACCTTTCAGTAAATGGAAATCACATTAATTGGATACTAAATATTAATCAACTAATAAGCTAACAGTAAGGAAAGATATTAAAGAAAGTAGAAATATGCATGACAAATGTACCTCCAACGCACCATCACTCCAATGTTTATCAGCAGCTGTTTTCAATCTAGATTGTGCTTTGTCTTTTAAGTTCTGCAAAGATACAAGGTTCTTTATGACATTAGATCCATGGTACTTTTGCTATCTGTCTTAGTTCCAAGAAAATGAAACTACTACCAGAATACACATACAGTGGCAATATGATGAAGGCGCTCAGCCTTTTTCTTCACATCTCGGTCAATTTTTTCCGTATCTTCTCTTGCCCTTGCTGGATAGCATAAATTCAAAAAGAAACATCAAGTTGAAAAACATCATCGAAAATTTCATAATATCTTTGGGCACATCAAAAATACGAAACAAGTCCGTCTTAGTTAAAATGTTACGAACTAAATTCATTTTATACACAGCTTGATTGCGGCATTCTTTCCCATAATAAAAGATATGAAAACCTTTTCAATAATTAATGAAACTACTGCATTAAGAGCTTACCATCAAGTTTAAGAAATCCTGACCCAAGAATGGCAACATCCTGACGTGCACGGGCATCCAACCTCATTATGCCGCTGAAGGAAACAGGAAAATAGCAAAACAATAAGCAAGCATACGGCCAAAGAAATAAATAAGGGCATGCAAAGAATAAAATGATACTCAACTAAATAACCAATAATTTAAACCAAGTGGAGCTGTTAACATTTTTCATTATTTCTGGACATTAGATTCCAATTTCCTTCATCAATGATTTATTCTAGAATATAGAACATGTCAACATGAGTGTAATACTGAACATGAGAATTTTGCTGCGAGCTGATTATCAGGGCAAGCTATTTTGACCGATATAGGGCATTTCTGAACATTACCGAGAAAGCAGAACAAGGTCATTACGGGCCCTTTCATTTACAAACTTTGCATCATTGCATGCAAATCTACATGCTTCAGCCAAGGCTTGACTTGAGTGTATTATTCTCACAGGCATGAATGAATGACCAACTTCCTCTTCTGCAGAATGTGCACTAACTCGCAACAGTATGGATACAATAAGTTCAGGATAAGCCCATATCAAGAAGTACAAAAATGAAATATTACTTTGCTAAACTACATCTAGTGCCTAATTTATACCTGACAAGGCAAATCACTGGATAAAACAAAATATGAACTCAAGAATGTGTATCATGAAACAGAACTAGAGGATAGAGGAAAAGGAACGGTACCGGCCTTAATGTGGCGGGTGTATAAATGAGGTCCCTAGAGATAAAAGATTAGTTACCGAGAAAAATGAAGCTTCTCAAACAAACACATCACGGCAACAATTATTCTTAATAAGAAAAACGACAGAAAATGAAGAAATCACTTAGTAATTACAATTATCACATAATTTATACCTGCTCAAGGCAAATAACTATTTAAAAACAAACAAACAAACAAAAGCATATGATGATGAACAGAAAACGGGATAATATTTCCTGTAAATGAAGTCAGAAATACAACAGAAAATTTTAAATGGCCCAAATATTTGAATTATGTGGTTCGAGCTGCCATAGATTGGAATTCATTTTTAAACATTGAGAAATAAGATATTAAAGGAACAAACAATAATCTTACCCAGATGCATCAGTGCAGTCCACACAAGGTTTAACAGATTCGGTTGCCTCAGAATTTTGAGATCTTGTCGACAAGCATATCAGGGAAGATCCCCGTGTGACTGTGAAAGCACCTGTTTTTCCATATGTGCTTCCCAAACCTTCATTTGGAAAGCTCGATTTCGAAATCGAAAGATCTGCATTTCTCAGCCTCCCGCACTCAAACCCTTGACTGATAGGATAGATTTTACCGTGTGGCCTAGCGTTACCAACTCTCTTGGTCACAATAGAACCACTTGGAACCTTACTTGCAGTAAATGCCATTTAAGGAATCAAGACAGCAATGAAATAATCCCAGCCAGCGTCACCCTTTCAATAGCTCAAAGCTAATGGCAAACACAATATCTAAATTAGGTTACAAAAATTTATTCTTAAAATGGTCAAATTGAATCATTTGGAAAATTAATACCAACTCTAGGATGAGAAATTTTCTTGTTATATGAGAATTAGGATACAATGAAAATCAACTCCAACGGATAATTACAAACAAAAGGAACCATCAAATAAAAATGGAAAATGTCCCAACTTTCAAGAGGAAGAAGGAATCAATCTTGAATGAAGCATTCAATAGATCAATCACAGTTATTCTTATTCTCTAATAATTCAATTTCAACTATTGTCATCGGGCAATTAGAAACACACCAAAATAAAAATAAATACTTTTTCTTGTAATTAGAACATGCTCAAAATTTCAAAAACTCACTGCAAAATTGAACTTACCTAACATTCAAACAGTAACAAAAAGGGGAAAAAAAATCAACGAAATCTCACGAAGGAAAAATTTGTAAAATAGCCATTAAATGCAATCAAATTCACTACACATAAACAATCAAACGAAGAATGCAAAGAAAATGAGTTAAAACCAACCTTTTGAAAGCAAACTGACTTGCTTGACCTTGGAAGAATGAAACAAAGAGAGCAAGACAAGTCGAAGCAAAGCTGGCTTTAATGAAAGAAAGGGAGAGAGATTTGAGCAGTGGCCAAGGGAATTGGGACGTGAAATGACAACCACAAGCAAAGCATGTGGCCCCGAAAGAGCCAACGATCGCAACTACTTTCAAAGGAAGACAAATTGCAATGGTCGTTTTCTGACAATTATCACTCATTGGCCAGATGTCATGGATTTGGGTTGCCAACAACAGCTTGGGACCTTTATTCCAAGACATAGCAGCCTCTGGTTTTCTCTTAACATGTTGATCCAAATGAGCCCATGTCTATCCACTGTGGATAAACATGGAATGACGGAGAGCTTTTTGTTTCTCGAGCCACTGGTTTTTGTCTCCTTTTTTAGTTTTAATCGTTCTAAATTTGTTGCAATCTCGCGTAGGCAATTGAACTGCAATACTATTTCCGTTTGGGGCAGCAATCGGAGGTGTTCTCGTCGAGTCGGGTCGATTCATGTTTTGAAAATTAAAAGTTGGATTGAGTCCAAATCGACTCATTAGTTTTTAAAATAATATTAAATTTTTATTTTTATATTAATATATATAATTAAATTTAAATAAAAAATATTTAAAATATTTTTTTTAAAATTTGGGTTATGTAAAGTCCGAATTGATTCATTAATCTTTAAAATAATATTAAAATTTTATTTTTATATTAATATTTATAATTAAATTTAAATAATAAATATTTTTATTTTATAAATAAAAATTTAATCCAAGTCGAATTATTAAAAAGTTTACCTAAGTCAAGCTCGATATAGGTCAAATGACTACCTTACCCATAAATAGATCTAATAAGATGTTAGATTGCATATGTTAAGAAACAAACATCAAATTCGTTTGATATAAATTTTTTTTTAAAGATGATAATATGAATCAATCAAGTTAAAACCATTTTATTGATATTCATTTTTACCTCGATGTCTTTTTTTGCTTAACGAAATATCAAAATAAATAAATAATCGTATTTTAAAAATTCATACTTTGTGTTTGGAATTTGGGCTTTTGGAATAGAAATTTTATTTCAATTAAAGTTTTTTAAAAGTTCAAAAAATAGAATTTGTTTATTTGGGTAAAAATAAAGGAGGATTTCAAAATTTATAAAATAAGAAAAAAAAATTCAAGAGAGGATTTGAGCACCTCTAATTTCCTATTGTAACTTTCATCTAATTCAAATATCTCAAAATCTACTTTCATTTTATCCATATCTGCCACTCTAAAATTTAAAAATAAAAAT
>JBBYHO010000018.1:5590356-5600769 GCA_038382025.1 Adansonia gregorii
AATAATTTTGAGTCAATGAATGAATAGTTTAAACTTTAAATCTATTATTTTGATAAGTGATTATTTCATATATATATATATATATATATGGATGCTTCTTTCTATCTTTTGTACAAAAATCCTATTAACCATGTAATATATAACTTTATTTTTCTAAAAAATTTTAATAAATTTCAATATTTACATTACCTTAATTTTGGGTGTTTGATTGTAAAAAAATAAAAAAAAATTGTTTGATATGACAAATTTAAAAGAAAATATCTTAAAGCTTAATTTCCATTATAATTTGAAATTAAAGAAAAAGAAATATTTAAATTTTGAAAAGCTCACTTTTCGTTCAATCTTTTAAATTTATATTTATGTAAGCATGTGTTGTCTATAAATATAACTATTATACATGAAGGTGAAACATTTAACACTTGTTATCAAAAAATTTTCATTTGTATTCTACTCCTATTATGTTTTCCTTGATACATAATTTAAATAATGGTACAAATGTTTCATATTTTATACCAATTTTTTTATTCTATAATAACCTGCAAAGGATGTTGTAAGATTATCAACTTTATGATGATGATGATTATTATTATTATTATTATTATTATTATTATCATTGTTGTTGTTATTATTATTACTTTGTAACATACTATTTTATTTCTATTATTTAGCATTACATTTTGCAAATATACTTTTTTATATTATTTAGGTTAGAATTATCATATTAATCTTGATTTTGATTATTTTTGTGATGTTTTCTTTTCATTTAATTTGGGTTTTGTGTTATTGAATTTTGTATTTGAAACTTAATAGATGTTAATCTTTGTGTTCCTTTTTATTTGGTAATTGTAAGGTTTTCATATCAAAACAAGAAGACATATATTACGAAAAAGAATGTGAACGTTGGAAAATTTTTATCAAAAATTTAATTATTAGGTACATATTGATGTTCAAAATTCATTTTGCATACTTATTTTATTAAAATTTATTCTACTATAATTATTTTTTTGGCCAAAATTATTATTTCTAATTTATTAGTTATATGGTGATTGTTTGTATATAATTTGCTTATACATTGCACAAGTTAAAACTAAGTATATTGAATTGCAATCGTGTTAAAATCTTTTGAATAATAATTCTTTAGACAGTTAAATTATACCAAACAAAATTGAAGTTAGTAACTAATCTATCTTTGGTTAAAATTTTAAATTTTCATTCTCCTCATTTATTATACTTCTGAATTTTATTAATATGCTTAGTTTTATAGATAAAACTAATATATTGATTATTATGATAGATTTTTTTATATTAAATTTTTATATAACTGCTAATTGGTTAAATTTTATTAAAGAAAATGGAATTAGATTCAGTGATAAATAGAATCCCATACCATTAGTCATATTATCAACTTTGGTTTCAATAACATTTAAGTCGTATTTGATATAATTTATACATTATTAATAAATCAGATTATGATATTTTACTTAAAAATTTTTAAAAATAAATATAAATAACTTTAACAAAATAACATGGTTTACTAACAATGTATATATTTATACGCTATAACTACATCAAATATAAATCTATCATTTTTTATCAGAATAACATTTAAGAACTGAATTAAGACCCACAGTAATAGAATACAGCAAAATGTAAACAAAATTTGTACCCAAACTCTACTATATCAATCAATATTAATTGAAATTCCTTTAACACTTACCGACATTTGGATATCAGGAAAAACTAGGAGAACGAATAAAAAATTAAATAAAACTATATTTCCGCACTTATTCATTCCCCCTATTTGTTTTCATTTGAAATGTCCATAATTTAACTAAAAAAACCAAGCCACCATATGTTAGTCAAAATGAAAGTAGTACACATCATAAACCGAATAAGATCAATACTAGGTTGTCAACCCACATTTTGCCGGTCGGAGGCTGGAGTTCTGAGTTTTCAGTTAAAACCGAAAAGAACTTGAAAAACTAAGCGCGAGAAAACACTCAAGCCTCTGCTCAAATCTCAAAGATGTGTCCTATTGTGCACATATTTAAACCTATGCCCTGCTAAACCTTGGTCGAGAACAATCCCATGCCTAAGATAGATTTAACATCTCAGACAACTTGTCTAAGCTCAATGATTGGACATTTTGGGACATGACAGCGGCACCTGCAAGTACTGCAATAGAGGCGAATAACACACCTTTCAAGCATCCATGTCCTTTCGACAAACGACCCAAAATCAACTTGCAGTACTTGTCAGCCTCCTTCAATGGTGCACCCATATCATCTTCCACTTTTTCATTCTATTTGTAAACCAAATTGAACAAGTTAGCTATTAATTCAGTCTTGGTGCCACTTGGTAGAAAACCGTAATAACATGTAAAATTATAGAACAGAAACAAGATGCACCTAGTGTTAGTTTCTCGGGGTCCCAATTGTATGTGAAACAAAATATCCATCAGTAATGGTATAGGACAGTGAAATAACTAGGAAGACTTATGGGTCATGAAATTGTAAAGACTTATCTTTTTTGCAGGGAGAAAAGGTTTCACCTCGTTGAGAATGTGCAAACAAAATTTATAGTCAATACATAGATTACAAGTTTGAATGCAGTTCAGGAGTTTTCCCAATGAATAAGAACAGGATTCTTAGAGGGCTTAACGTCATGAAATTAACCTAACATGTTATCTGAAATTTACAAGTATGCGTTACCTTCTGCGTGAAACTTTTTAAAGTTTCCCTTAAAGGGTCAACTGTGGAAAGTTTAAAAGAATGCTCGTTCCATTCATTAGCTAGCTTTTTCAAAACAGCAACACTTGCTTCAAGATTATCAAGGTAAATCACATCCTGTTTCCAAAGATTTTGGAAAGAACCAACAAAAAATTAACAATAGCCAAGACAGGTTAAAGAAAACACAGTCAAAGATCTGGGGGAAAATATTAACCAGAAAGGAAAGTAGAAAGTACGATTAATACGTAAGTAGATGGAAAATCTTCAAATTATCATAAATTGCTTACCCATTGCTTATAACACTCAGGATTTTGAGTTAAGCACCAAATAAAAATATCACTTGCTTCATTCGATAGTTCTGGAACACCTGCAATAAAAAACAAATACGGTAACAAATGGATAGAGCTAATTTCCAGTATCATTTGACTGGGTGTGTTTAAGGCCATAGTAAAGCAGCCGGTAAGAATTTAGTTTTACCTTCTCCAGCAGCTTTCACAGCATAGTTCAGTATCTGCTGGGCAACTTGTCTCATTGCTTTGCTTCCAGGAGAACCAGCAAGGGCAACCTCCTTCAGTGTAGGATAAATAGCTTCAAACCTCTCTGTTGCCTGTATTATTAATGATTAGAAATGAATCAGATCTCAAACTTCTGCAAACCCCAGGACTGAGTCAAAAGAAATCATGCAAAATATCAGCACAAAACCTACCTTACTTCGAGCTGGGGCTGCTGGAAAGTTGATTCTCATCAAAATCTCAAGTGCAGAAGGTGGCACCAGCCGATCTCCCTTTCTGACAGCACTATTTACTAAGATAGGATGAGCTTTTGGAGAGGAAATTATTCTGATCTCAACCAACAAAACAAATAGGATCAGAAGAATTGGAGGAAGAAGAGAAGTGTTGGCATAAAGCAGAAAACCTTATATAGACCTAGATTTAGAATGTAAAAATATTTTTCAAATCTTTAAGATTAAAAAATGCCATAAAGATTAAAAGCAAATGGCAAACCTCTCTACCAACTGTAAAATCAAGTCTGTAGACTGAGGATTACAACTTGACTTGCCACTCAGCATAGGCAACAGAACATGTACCCACATGTACAGCCCAACAGTTACATCTCCTTGGGTGGCCTGTGAAAACAAATCAAATTGATGGTTGAAATTCATACCCTAAAGAGTGATTTCCATATGAAGAAACATTATATTCTTAAGGTTGTCCAAAGCCACCTGTGCAATCATCCACACGGTGATAGGAAGTTTATCCTGTCCCTGATATTTTGGATTTTCCCTCATTGTTGATGCCAAACCGATTAAAACATCGGACTTTCTTCTCAGTGCCATTGATAAAACCACAAATATAGCAACCTGCAATTCCAGATTAGTTAATTAAGCAGGAATTACTTCTGGCCAGCTGTTAGTAGAGAATTCACACAAAGCTGTTTAACACTCAGGTATAGATTTTGAAATTGAAACCAGTTAAGCAGAACTTAGATGGAAACTTTTTGGAGATAACCAAATTACAAATATTTTTGGAAGGAAACAGATCATTTATGGACATCAGTTTAGATTCTTGGTCGTTAGACCTTACCTCATTTTCAAGAAAGTTTGCAGTCAACCCTACCAGATAAGCAACAATTTTTTATACGGCCAGTAGATGGATAACTAGACATCTCATCCTATCAAATCATGAACAAGTTTGGACGGAAATCGAATAGACCCATCTTTAACCAAAAGTAATTGTAACAGCAATAGAACGTATGAAATATTTGATAATATACCAAGATGAGGATAAGACCGATTTGTTGCGTCATATGATGTCTCTCAAGTTCTATCTGAAGTTAAATAATGATGTGTGTGTGTGTGTGGACGAAAAGATTGCACCAATTTTCTGATTCACATGATACTTTAATCTGGGTATATAGTAAACTGACAATCAATTGTATTGTAGTTGGGTCTTTGCTGCTGATAATGTAAACTACACATATGTATTTTAAAAGGGAAAATTATTTAACTATGAGACAAATCTCTGCATGGTCCATATTCCAAGGTCTTCCATCTAGTTTAACAATGATAGCCTAACATTTACAAAGTCACTAGATGCATGAAAGAAATATCAGGAAAATGGATCTCGTTTTAGGTTTCTCAGTGACACACATATTGAAACATTAGTGATCTGACCAGCTACAGGCATGCAAGAGTTGACACCCAAATCCTAGAAATTTCGTGCTTAGACATAAACATGCACACCTCCACTCTTTTCCGCTAAGCAAATGTCCTTCCATTTTAGACGGTTCTCTAGGATGCAGCACAACTATTTTCCAAGAGTATACGAAGAAATAAGATCAACAATTACCATTGACTTCGATGGTGCTTGCTGCACGACCTTTTTTGATCCCTTAGTAGCTTCTTGATGACTAGCAAGGTCAGCCAGAATGCTGTCTAATGACCATAATACAAAAGATACTAACGCATCTAAAGATCGCTGGTTCAACCAATCAACCGATGTTTTATAAACATCTTCCCGAATATTTGAAAGAGGAATCTATTCAAAAAAAAATAACAATAATAATCAAACAACAAGCTTAAAAAGTTCTATCCATGCATGTCCTACAACTGAACAGGCAATAATAACTAAGCAGAATCATGAACTTCTCCAACATATTAAAAAAAATAAGAACTAAAGAAGAAAACTTACATCAATCAATTTCGAGACGGTAGATTCTTTGAAAATCTTTAACCAAGGGAATTGCGCTGCAGTCACTGAAGCAAATGCTCTTCCAAAGTAATCTGCAAATCTCATTAATTGTATATCTTGCTGCGTCTTATAAGAAGTCTGAAATTTTTAAATTAAAAAAATGGTTAAAAACATAAAAATTAAGAATCAGATTCAGATCACTCAAAATTAAAACACAAAAAAATGTAATTTCTCTTTAAAAAAAATTAACTATTGCTCACAGTTATATCAATGAGAAATGCGCTAAGATCACCAGCGTCGATCTTCGAAGCAGCTTCCGCCACAGTCACCTTTGGTTTCTTCGGCTTTTTCGGCTTCACCTTCTTAATCTCCACAGCATCGTTCTCCGCCGCACCACCGGTGTCACTATCATCCTCCTCGTCGTGCTTCAATCCGTCAACGATAGCTGAAGAAACCGCCGCCGCTCGTTCTGCCGCAGCAGCTTCGGCGGCGCGACGACGGCGATCCTCAGAATGTTTCTCGATCGAACTGAAGACGTCGGATAAGACGCCGCCATTGCGACGATCAAATGAAAAACATTCCGGCGGAGAAGGTTTCGAAGGTTTGCGATTCCGTTTGGAATACGACACCGTTTGCCATCCGTTAACATCGTCGTTTGCGCCGTCATCGTTTTCTACTTCTCTGAGAATTTGCTCAATCATAGCTGAATTTTCGTCCATCATTATTTAAAAAAAATAAAAAGAAAAAAATTGGGTGAGGTTAAATGACGGAGTTTGGTCAGAGAAAGCGCTTTAAGACGAAAAAGATCGAGGAAAGAAATAAGGGGGGGCGACGGACAAGGCCGCGGGTTTTAAAAGGGGAAGAACCAAAAAAGGAGAAGGCAGAGAAAAGAACTGCATCTGTATGTCAAAGAAATAGACACGTGGATTTCTCTATTCTGTTTTCTTCTTGACCCCCCCTCGCAATTCAGGTTATTTGAGGATTATCCGTTTGGGATTTGAGTAATGCTTGTTTTATTTAAATTATTTTATTTAAATTTAATTATAAAAATAATAAATATTAAAATAAAGATAATTTCTAATATTTTTAAGTCACAAAATAATTTTTTTTTTTGAATTTGATGAATCAAATTAAATTTTAGGTAAACATTTTTTTTTATTATCCAAGTCTGGCCAGATTGATTTATGAATAGTTTCAAATTAGATATTTTGGTTTTTTTCTTTGATTTCTAGAAATTGTTTTTAAGAAAATGGAAAATCAGGATTTTGAAATATATTTATTATTATAAAATAAAAATATTAATTTAATTTAATATTATAAGTCAAATAATATCATTTTAATTGCAAATTATATATAAAAACAAAAAATTAAATAATATATTCATAAAAATATTTATAACTTTCGTTTTTTAAATATTAAATATTAGAAAAAACTATGCACCTCTTAATTATTTTAGAAATTTAGAATATAATAATTTTTTAAAATTACAACTATACAAAATTATAATTATAATCAGATATATTATATATAATTGATAATCATTGATAATCGCTAAAATTAGTCATTGAAAATTAAACAAACAAATTAATAAAAATATAATTAAATAAATCTAATATAAAATTGAACTAATTTCATATATGATAAGACTCGAATGTGAAACCTAAAAATCTCTTCTAAACCAAGGCTTCATTGACAAAAATATAATAATTGATAATTTAACCCATTGAATTTTTAATTGGATATAGAGTTGGTTATAGTTAATTTCGCATTTTGAATCTTATAATAGTGTTTTTTAATAGTAAGACACCTCCTAATTGATTTTTTTATTTTAAAAATAATTATTCAGAACATGATTTTTCTTTTTTAAATGATAAAGATACATACACTCTACACATATGCTTATCCATTAGAATTTTTTAGATTTTATTTGAAAGTTTTGAATTTGAATATTTATAAAGGATTGAGTTTACAAAAGAGAATATTATCTCCTTTTATTATACGAAACATATATACCTATCAAAGAGCATGTGCATAAAAAAAAAGTATTTGGGGTATATTAATGGGACGGTATGTCTTAAATATTAATCTTTAGATAAGATAATTTTGATCGTAAAATAAAAATACGATATATTTAATAAATATAAAAAAATAAAATTAATATAATACATTATGTTTAATCACAATTAGCATGCAATATTTAATATATTTATAGCATTTATATTTAAAATTTTAATGTATTTAATAATTTATTTTATGTTTATATGATACGACTAATAAAAACACACAACGTGAAGACATGAATGGTCTTATCTATGTTTCTAACAGTGCTAAAACTATTATCATATGTTTTTAATAATTATATATATTATGTAATGTATATTGTATAAAAATAAATATAAACAATATTGTAGTAAATTTTAAATATTAAAAAATATGATAAATTATTCATATTTTAAAATTTAATAAAATTATTAAATTATTAAAAATTAAATAAAAATAACTTTCATTTAAACAAAAGATACGTGCATTTCAATGGATATGGGCTCATTATGATGGTCTACGATTAAGATCAATATTTTAAGTCAAACTTAAACAAGTATATATGATATTTTTTCTATACTTTTAACCTTATCGAAACTAGCTTAGCTATGAATACTTCTAGTTCAAACCTATATTTCACAATTAATATCAATTTTAAACTCATAAAAAAGACTTTGTACAATATCTTATTATTACTTATCTAAAAGTACATTAAAAAATAAACAATAAAATTATTAATCAAATGAATTTTTTTTAAGTAAGGATATATATTGGGAAAAAAATAAAAAGATGAAATTTTATTAATAAAATCACAATGCAGATATGAGAGAAATAATTATAAATATTAAATTTAAATTTAAATTTAAATATATTAAATATTTTTAAAAAAATAATTATGTAATTAATAAAATTAAACTTGATTTTATAAAAAAAAATTAGGAATTACTAACCTACAAATATAAAAAAGTGAAATATATTGATTTAAAGACAACTTAGTTTTCGAAATGAAATTGGGAAAAGAGTGAGAAAATGAGAAAGATGAATCAGACGATCTTACCTATATTTATTAAGGGTTTAAAAAGCCCAACATATTCATTAATAAAAATAAATTTAACTGTATAATTTTAATACAATCATTAAAAAAAAAGTTTTTAAATTCAAAGGAACTTTTTTGACATTAATGTTGATTAACTAAAATTGTTGACTGAAAGCGACGGTCGGGAAATAATTTTCAATAATATCAACATCAAGTCCTTTGACTCCCTTATTAATCCCCCGTTTTTACTAGTGGGTCCCACAGACATTTATCCGATTAAGCACAGCCGTCTGATCAAGTGACTCGTGATGTCATCTCCTCTTAAAATCAAAGGCAAATAGTAAGTGTGTCGGAGGAAAAACTTTGTTTAGATTATTTTCTAGAAGACGGCTTAATTTTCTCCAATCGTTATTGTGATGATTGAGAGACAGGTGGTTGGTCAAAAGTGATTTGCCCAAAATCAAAGGGAGATATTCATCTCTCCCTCTCTCTCTCTCTCTCTCTCTCTTTTTTTTTTAAGAAAAAAACCTATCTTTTTATAACATAAATCAAGCTATTTTAAATATTTATCCTACTTAATTTTTTCTTTAAAAGATTTTAAATAATTATCTTATATATCAATAATAAAAAAATTTATAAGTAGAATAAATGATACCTATTTTATAAAAATATTAAAAATAAAAATAAATAAATAAAATACGTATCATCTCATTAACTTTATTTGAAGAACTCTTTCATTTTACTGTCGGTATATAAGATAATTATACAAAAATAATTTTTATATCAATTCGATGTATTCATCATTTTATTTCAGAATATTTCAGGTAATGTAATTTTTTTTTTTTTGCTTTTGAATAAAAAAATTAGTGTAAATTTTATGTGTTAAACACTAGTAGATGTAAATAAACAATTTAATAGTAAATATACGTTCATATACATACACTATATTTTTGGGAAAAATAAGAAAAGAAAAAGAAAATGAAAGAGATGAAAGCAAAAGAAAGTCGTCTCTTTTTTCTTGTATCAGGTATGAATAAAATGATTAAAGAGTTTTTATTTATTTTTTTAATATCAATTTGGAAGGAGAAGATATATTAAAACTCAAACGAATTTATCCATTTTCCCTCTTTCTTTCTATTTTCCTTTTGACATTTGAAAAAAGTACATATTTTTCCTCTTATTTTTATTTTTCCTCCTTTTCTCTTGCTATAGTTTTAAAGGGCTAGACTCGAATCAAATAAAAGATGGCATAGATTCGAGATGAAAATGAAGCAGAGTGCAGAGACGAGGATGGCCTTATCCATTTCCGTCCTGCTTCAACAGGAACGGTAAAATGTTGATAAAATATTACTATCATTTCGCCTTCATGAATATTATCACCTCGTTGTTGCATTTTTATTTTTAATTTTAAAATATAATTTCTACATAAATATAAATTTAATGTAAAATGATTCTTTAGTATATCTACTTTAAATGTTATAATTTTTGCATGAACGTGATTTAATACATTTTTAAAATATAAAATATTTAACATATTTAAAAAAATAAAATGATAATTTCAAAAGGTTGGGCGTGTAGTGGAAACATTTACTAAAATTGTCACATTTCATCCCATATTTGCTTTTTAAAAAAGCAAAGTAATCCTTATTTGAAGCAAACCAATGAGAAACCAATCAGATCTTGCCATACCTATACAAAATTAATGTAGCTATAACAAATGTGCATGAAAATTAACTTTTTTTTTTTTTTGAAATGTATTGTATTTTAGGTCTACATATAAACAATGCATCTAGAAGATTTGTGAAGTGAGAGACAATATGAACAGTAATAATAGCTGCCAAAGGAAAGAAACAAGTGCAAAAGGAAGACTTTCTATTTAACAAAAAAAAAAAGCAGCTTTTAATTCATTATTATTATT
>JBBYHO010000018.1:5610000-5623474 GCA_038382025.1 Adansonia gregorii
ACTAGAAGATTTTCACCCACACGCGTTCATATAAATATATTATTAATTTTTAATTAAAAAATCCCATTATTATGGCCTCCGTTGTTCCTTATCTCTTCTTTTCTCCTGATCCTAGTCTCCTTTCTGTTTCCTGTATTTAGACGTCCTACCCCTTTCCCTACTTCCTCCTATCCCTCTCTTTTCAAATCCAAAAACTCGAGCTAAAATCCCAGAAATTCACCTTAATTCACTGCCATGAACAAATTCTAGCCTTGGTTTTTCATTTCCATACTCTCCCAAAAAAAAAAAAAAAAGAATAAAAAACAAAAAATGAAGAGAGATCACCAGGAAATCTGTGGAGCCACTGGCTATGGCAGCGGGAGTGGCTCCAAAACTGAGAGTTCAAGCATTGGTAATCCTAGCAAAGGAAAATTGTGGGAAGAAGATCAAGATGCCGGCGGGATGGACGAGCTTTTGGCCGCGTTGGGTTACAAGGTTCGGTCTTCGGACATGGCCGATGTGGCTCAAAAATTGGAACAGTTGGAGATGGTTATGGGAACTGCTCAAGAAGATGGGATTTCACATCTTTCTTGTGACACGATTCATTATAATCCTTCCGATCTCTCTAGTTGGGTTCAAAGCATGTTGACTGAGTTGAACAATCCGGAAACAGCAGATCCTGGGGAAGCTGCTTTTGCAAATTCGGATTCCAATTCGTTCATCCTTGGTCAGATAAATGACTCAGATCCTTCAAAACCACAGCATCAGCAACAACTGGTTAGCCGCAATCAGTCTCAGGTCTATAATGATGATTCCGAGTACGATCTCCGGGCAATTCCAGGGATTGCTGCTTTCTCACCACCAAAATCAGAACCAGATTCAGAAAGTAGCCGGAAACGAATAAAAACTTCAACTGGTTCAACATCTGGATCTACTGGATATGGCTCATCGTCTTCATCACCACAAGAGATTGGAGTTTCGGGTGAGCCATCAACTCGCCCTGTTGTTTTGGTTGACTCGCAGGAAACTGGGGTTCGACTGGTTCACACCTTGATGGCTTGTGCCGAAGCTGTCCAACAGGATAACCTCAAGCTGGCTGAAGCTTTAGTCAAGCATATAGGCTTACTTGCGGCGTCTCAAGCGGGTGCCATGAGAAAAGTTGCTACCTATTTTGCTGAAGCCTTAGCTCGAAGAATCTACAGGATTTACCGACAAGACTCCCTTGATCCATCTTACACTGATATTCTGCATATGCACTTCTACGAAACTTGCCCCTACTTGAAATTTGCTCATTTTACAGTCAATCAAGCTATCCTGGAAGCTTTTTCAACGGCAAACAGGGTTCATGTTATTGATTTCGGGTTAAAACAGGGGATGCAATGGCCGGCTTTAATGCAAGCTCTTGCATTAAGGCCAGGCGGGCCCCCGGCATTTCGATTAACTGGAATTGGCCCGCCTCAGCCGGATAATACTGATACTTTGCAGCAAGTGGGCTGGAAGTTAGCTCAGTTGGCCGGTACTATTGGCGTCGAATTTGAGTTCAGGGGATTCGTCGCTAATAGTTTGGCCGATCTTGAACCCGAAATGCTTGAGATCCGCCCTCCCGAGGTTGAGGCAGTAGCCGTGAATTCTGTTTTTGAACTTCATCGACTGCTGGCTCGACCTGGGGGGATCGACAAAGTTCTTTCTTCCATCAAAGCCATGAAGCCCAAAATTCTGACGGTTGTAGAACAAGAAGCTAATCACAACGGTCCGGTTTTCTTAGACCGATTTACTGAAGCTCTACATTATTATTCCAGTCTTTTTGACTCGTTAGAAGGCTCAGGCTCAGGCTCAGGCTCAGGCTCAGGCTTAGGGGTGGCGCCACAAAGTCCAGACATGGTTATGTCTGAGTTGTATTTGGGAAGGCAGATTTGTAATGTGGTTGCTTGTGAAGGGGTGGACCGAGTTGAACGACATGAGACGCTGACTCAGTGGAGGACTCGGATGGAAACAGCCGGGTTCAGGCCGGTTCACTTGGGTTCAAATGCTTACAAACAAGCTAGCATGCTGCTGGCTCTCTTCGCTGGTGGTGATGGCTATAGAGTGGAGGAAAATAATGGGTGTTTAATGCTTGGTTGGCATACAAGGCCGCTTATCGTCACCTCCGCTTGGCAACTCGCCACCACTGAGTCCGGATAGTGAGTTGACTCAGGTACTAAGTTGAAGAATCCTAGCCAAGCCGAAAAAAGAAGCGGGATATATTTATTTTTAACTGAGTGGCAAGGCCAGTTAGTATGAGAGAATGAGTCAGAGAAGAAGAGGGTAAATTAAGAACCAATCCGTGTGTGATTTGTACCCTTTTTCACTTTGCACTTAATTAATTTTTAGTAATCTTTTCTTTTCTCTGTTTTTTTAAGGGTAGCTTTTTTTAATTAATGGGAGCCTTTGTAATTTTCAAGGTTGGATCAAATGAGAAGGCGTTACCTTTTTCTCTTTTTAAATAAATAGCCCCAACCCCCTTATGGCCTGCAAAATTTTGGTTTGTTCCGCTGATGTTTATCCGGGAGAAAACTAGGGCACCACTTAAGGGGGGGAAAAAGTTTGATTACTGGCGTTGTTATTTTAGGAAAATATTTTGTTTTTAATGAATATTTTTATTGAGCTTAGAAAAGAAATTTATTAATTATTATTATTTCTTCTGAAATAATTAAGGTCAATAAACACATATTAATATTCCATCAACCATGTCATCTGTTTCAACCATTGCCTTGAGCATAATTTGGCAGCCATAGCTTGCTCTCAGCATAGAGTTGATAAAGCCCATCGTTTTCTTTCTTCATATTATGGAGAGGACTAAATTTGATCATATAGTTTTAAATATGATACGATTTTTTAATATGAATATGACATTTGATAAAATAATTAAAATCTAATATGAAACATGGTATAACGTGAAAATAATATAAATATGATATGAAAATACGATTGAATAAAAATCTTATATAATATAAATTATCAATGTAGAAAGATATGTAATCTTTTTGTTGAGTATCTTGAATTTCATGATTTGCTTCGAATTTATAACTCGACCTAAAATTATGGGAGCTCGACCCAAAAGGAGAAAAAAATAGAGGTCTGTGGTGGAAGCGAAGGGCTTGAGCTGATTGAGGATAGTGCTGATGAAGCAGGAGGCAGTGATGTTTTGACTATTAGTACTTCAGGTTTTGCAAATACCTAGGTCTTGGACACTGGTGCATCTTATCACATGACTTTCTCAAAGGAACTGTTTACTTCTTTTAAAGAGTGAAATGGTATTGTTAAGTTGGGTGATGATGAAGAGCTTAATGTTAAGGGTAGTGGTTCTATGCAGATTAAGATGTATGAGGGGATAGTCAGAACATTTGGTGCTTGGTATGTTTTTGATCTTTGTAATAATTTGATTTTTATATGAACTTTAGCTAAAAAAGAGAACAATTTTTCGGATGAAGATGATCAAATAAGAGTCTCAAAGAGTGCTCTAATTGTGATGAAGGGTAAATTGTAGCATGGAATTTACATTTTGATCGGCAGTTCAATGATGGGAATAGTGATAGTATCTAACTCCTTAGAGCAACATGATGATTGTATAGATTTATGGCATCGTAGTTTGGGTCAAATGAGTGAGCTGCTGCATCTTATCACATGACTTTCTTAAAGGGACTGTTGACTTCTTTTAAAGAGTGGAATGGTAGTGTTAAGTTGGGTGATAATGAGGAGCTTAATGTCAAGGGCAATAGTTCTATGTAGATTAAGATGTATGATGGGATAGTTAGAACATTTGATGCTTGGTATGTTCTTGGTCTTCGCAAGAATTTGATTTTTATATGAACTTTAGCTAAAACACGGTACAATTTTTCTGATGAAAATGATCAAATAAGAGTTTCAAAGGGTGCTCTGGTTGTGATGAAGGGTAAATTGCAGCATGAAATTTACATTTTGATGGGCAGTTCAATGACGAGAATAGTGATAATATCTCACTCCTTAGAGCAACATGATGATTGTATAGAGTTATGGCATCGTAGTTTGGGTCACATGAGTGAGAAAGGGGTTTGTAGTATTGAGCAAACAAAGATTGTCAGGTGAAGCTGAAACAGTAAAACTGAAATTTTGTGAGTCTTGTGTTATAGCCAAGGAGCGTAGGGTGAAATTCAGTTCTGGCAAGGATACTTCTACTAGTATCCTTGAGTTTATTCATTTAGATTTGTAGGGTCCTTCTCCGGTTGAATCTCATAGTGGGTGCAAGTACTTTGTTATTTTTATTAATGATTACTCTAGAAAAGTTTGAGTTTATTTTCTAAAGTCAAAGGATAAACTGTTTGGGTGGTTCAAAGAGTGGAAGATTATGGATGAAAAAGGGATTGGAAAACAAGTCAAGATATTCAGAACGAACAATGGTTTGGAATTCTGTAATGCACTGTTTGATGAGTACTGCAAGAAAGAAGGTATAGTGAAGCACCATGTTGTTAGACACACACCACAACAGAATAAGGTTGTAAAACGTATGAACCAAACACTGTTGTAGCGTGCTCGATGCATGCGATTAAATGCTAGTCTCTCAAAGCAATTCTAGGCTGAAACAATTAGTTCTACTTGTTATCTGGTGAATAGATCTCCATCAATAGCAATTGATTTAAAGACTCCTCAAGAGGTATGGTCCTGTAAACCCTCTGATCATTTTAGCCTGTGCATATTTGGTTGTCTTGCTTATGCTCATGTTAATGATGGTAAACTAGAGCCTAGGGCAATGAAATGCATATTTCTAGGGTATGTGATTAGAGTTAAAGGGTATAGTTTATGGTTTGAGTAGAATAGAACTCTAAAATTTATTATTAGCAAAGATATTATTTTTGATGAATCTGCTATGTTTGGCCAGAGAGAGGAGCTTGATAATTTTGCATGTAACAAAGATCATGATGCTAATTAGAAAGTGGAGTTTGAGATTGAAGCTCCAAAAAGGATGACAAAAAATCCTGAAAAACAACCAATAGAAGAAGAAGAATCACAAAGTATAGCAAAAAAGAGAGCAACAAGGGAAATCAAAAAACCTCTAAGGTATGCAGACTTTGCTGAGGTTGATGATAGTAATCCTGTTGCCTATGCATTGGCAGTTGTAGACCAAGGTCATATAATGAGATAGTTCAGAGTAAAGAAGCATCAAAATGGTTGATTGCCATGAATGAGGAAATGCAATCTCTTGCAAAGAATAATACATAGGACCTAGTACTATTACCAATGGGTGTAAAACTAGTAGGACACAAATGGGTATTCAAGAAGAAAAAAGGTATCCCTAGAGTTGAACCAACCAAGTTCAAGGCTTATGGCAAAGGGTTTTTCACAAAAGGAGGGAATTGATTATCATGAAGTATTCTCACCAGTTATGTAGCATAAGATAATTCAAGTTCTTTTAGCCAAGGTAAGTGCATTGGATTTGGAGTTGGAACAACTTGATGTGGAAACTGCATTCTTGCATATGAATCGAGAGGAGCATATTCATATGTCATAGCCATAAGGGGTTTTTGATTCTAGAAAGAAAAGCCATGTATGTTTGCTAAATAAATCCTTGTATGGGTTAAAATAGTCTCTAAGACAGTGGTATAAGAGGTTTGATGCATTTATGGTTTCTCATGATGTTGTGTGCAATCAGTTTGATAATTGTGTTTGCCTTAGAAAGCTGCTAGGTGGTTCTTTTATATATTTGTTGTTAAATGTGGATGACATATTGACTACAGCTAAGAACAAGGCTGAAATTGATAATTTGAAAATTTTGTTGAGTAGTGAATTTGAAATGAAAGATTTGGGTGCAGCCAAAAAAATTTTAGGCATGGAGATTTGGAGAGACAAAAGAGTAGGATTGTTCTATGTATTTCAATAGAAGCACATCGAAAAGGTACTATAGTCTTTTCAAATGGATCATTCTAAGCCGGTTAGTACTCCTTTGGCAGCACATTTTAAACTTGATGCTAGTGCACTACCTAGTATAGATGAAGAAAGAGATTACGTAAGTAAAGTTCCTTACTCAAGCACAGTTGGAAGATTGATGTATGTCGTGATAAGTACTAGGCTAGATTCAGCTCATGCGATTAATGTGGTAAGCAGGTTTATGAGTAATCTTGGGAAAGGTCCCTAGTAGGTAGTTAAATGGATTATGCGATACTTGAAAGGTAGGACTAATATTTGCTGGGTTTGTGGTACTAATGGTTCTACTAGTGGTCTTATTGGCTATATAGATTTTGACTATGGTGGAGATTTTATGAAAAGAAGATCCCTAACATGTTATATCTTCACTTTACATGGATGTGCCATCAATTGGAAAACAACACTTCAGTCTATAGTTGCTTTGTCTACGACTGAAGCATAATACATGTCATTGACAAAAAAGGTCAAGGAAGGTATACGGTTCATAGTTGTTGATAGTTTGGGCTTGAAAATTTAGAGGCCTATCATTTGTTGTGATGGTTAGAGTGCATTGAACTTGGGTAAGAATCCAGTTTACCATGAAAGATCAAAGCATATTGATGTTAGGTTGAATTTCATACGGGATGTAATTGAAGAAAAGCTATTCTCCATAGAGAAGATAGCTACAGCAGATAATTCAGCAAATATGTTGACAAAGTCATTGCCTGCAAAGAAGTTCAGGCATAGCTTGGACTTGGTAAATGTTCGCATAGTATAAGGCCTTTCTGGGCATGATGGCAGGAAAATATTCTTGATTCTGAATGCTTGGAAATTTAAGTCAAGGTAGAGAATTGTTGAGTACCTTGAATTTTGTAATCCGCTTCGAATTATGACCTGACCCAAAATTATGGGAGCTCAACCCAAATGGAGAAAAAAATAGAAGTTTGGGGTGGAAATGATTTGACCCATTTTCTTTGTAATTGGAGTGACTCGAATCGGTTCGGTGATAGTATTTATGCAACTCTAGGGTTTTTTTTGTAACATTGTATCAGTTTTTCAAAAAGAAAAAATCTCTCTCCCTGCCCGTGGACGTAGGTCACATTGATCGAACTATATAAATCTTGTGTTTTCTGGTTTTTTATTGCTTTAATCTCATTATTTTATTAGAATTCTTACACGACAATTTTAAATATAATTATAAAAAATAAAAATATCTAAAAATAATATGAATATAATATTTACGAGATCTAATTAAACTAAAGAAATCACCAATTTTAATTAATAAAAACTTCAATTTATTGTGTAAGGTGTACTTATTGCCAGATTGTTCTCTTTTAAGTTAAATCGTAGGCTCATGTTGCTGGAGATGCACGTACATTCATATAATACCTGATGGGCTACCTGGTAGTTGGGTCATGTGGTTCAAGAAATATTTAAGGTGTAAAGTTCCTTAAAATGAGCTTCCTTCACGCTCCCTAACGTTATATGCATAGTCTCCACCACGTAGGAGTCTTTTAATTTTTCTAATAGCCTATCGGTTGGGAGAATTTTTAAATTTTTTTTAATTTTATAAATAATTTTTATTAAAATATTTTAAAAGTTAGTATTATTAATTATCATTATATAATTTTGTTAATTTGAACTATAAAAATTTCAATTTTTTATCCTTTTTCTTTTCTTGTCTCATTATTTAATTAATAAATTTAATTATAAAAATATATAGATATTGATATAAAACTAAATGTTAATATTTTAATGAGGATTATTACACATCAAAATTTATATAAATATAAAATATTTTAAAGATGATTATGATATAGTAAAATACACGAACATTACGTGATTACACAAATTTAAGATTTTAGTTAGGTAATGTTTTATGAAATTATGATAAAAACATATTTTACATGTAAATAACAATATAGGCTACCCATCTTAATATTTATGTATAATTTAATTAATATTTAGGAGTAATTCTTTTTCTAATAAAAAAGTAAAAATTTTATTATAATATAAAATTAATTTTTATTAGAATAATATATTTATTACTAATACTAAAATATATATTAATAAAATAACTGATATAAATTTTTTATCTTCAATAATTACTAAAAACATTAATTTTCGACATATATAATATATTTAAAAAGTAAAAAACTATTTTGAAAAGATTATATTTAATTTTCTTGATATAATATTTTACATAAATATATTACAGTTTCATTAATGTTTAATGTAACTCTATAATGTTTGCATGTAATCTGTTAATGTTGTTATGTAATTTATTACACACAAACGTTACCTTCAAGATTTTTTACATAAAATATTACCTATAACACATATTATATACAAATATTCTCTGTATTATAATGGTATATATAAATTATAATGCGTAAGTGTAATTTTAATAATCTTTAATAATAATTCTTATCAACTAATAAAAAATTTAAATTTTATTATAAATTAATTCTTGAGTAATATAATATACTTATCACTAATATTAAAAAAATATATTAATAAAAGAAAAGTATAAAAAATTTTCTTAAAAAATTACCAAAAAAATTCATTTCCTACTTTTATAATATATTTAATAAAAAATAAAAAATTACTTCATAAATATTATATTTAATTTTCTTGAAATAATGTTTTAAATAAATAAATTACAATTTTGATAATGTTTTACATAATAATGTAATATTTATATATAATTCAGTAATGTTTATATGTAAATTGTTACTTATAAATATTATTTTCAAAAATTCTTTATACAAAAACATTACTAAAATAATTAATTTTCTACATATATTATATATTTAATAAAAATTAAAAATATTTTAAAAAATTATATTTAATTTTCTTAAATAACATTTTACATAAATACATTATAGTTTTGGTAATATTTTATATGTAATTTGTTATATACAAGCATTACTTTAAAAGAGTCTTTATACAGATATATTATTTATAATGCATGTTACATACAAAAATTACTAATGATTTATGTAATTTTGATAATATTTAGTAGTAATTCATTTAGCTCATAAAAAAGTAAAAAAAATTATTATGAAAATAATTTTTATTAATATAATATATTTATTAGTAATATTACAAATATATTAATAAAACAAAAAATATTTTTAGACTTAAAAAACACTGAAAAAATTAATTTGTTACATATATAATATAATTAATAAAAAAGTATAAAATATTTTGAAACAATTATATTTAATTTTCTTGAAATGACATTTTCCATAAGTATATTATACTTTTAGTAATGTTTTATATAACACTGTAATATTTTTATATGATTTAGTAATATTTATTTATTATATACCAATATTATCTTAAAAGATCTTTTACACATATATATTACTTACAATACATATTATATATAAACATTACCTACATTCTAGTGATTTATTTAATTTCAATAATTTTTGGTAGTACTTCTTTTTAACTAATAAAAAAGTAAAAATGGTATTATAAAATTAATTTTTTTATTAATATGATGTATTTATTAGTAATATTAAGAAATGTGTTAATAAAAGAAAAAATATAAATTTTTAAATACTAAAAAAATTAATTTATCACATATATACCATACTTAATAAACAATTAAAAAAATTATGAAAATATTATATTTAATTTTCTTTAAATGACGTTTTATGTAAATATATTATAGTTTTGGTAATGTTTTATATAACCCTATAATTTATATGTAATCTGATAATTTTTTATGTAACTTGTTACATATAAACATTACCTTTAAAAATTCTTTACACATATATTACCAATAACACATATTACATACAAACATTACCTATACTCTAATAATTTACGTAAATTATAATATTTATATATAATTTCAGTAATCTTTAGTAGTAATATTTTTTAACTAATAAAAAAGTAAAAATTTTATTATAAAATTTAATTTTTTGTTAATATAATATTTTATTAGAAATATTAAAAAATAAAAAATTTTCAATTTAAAAAATACTAAAACTATTAATTTTTTACATATATAATATATTTAACAAAAAATTGAAAAATATTTTGAAAAAATTATATTCAGTTTTCTTGATATAATCTTATACATAAAATATATTATAGTTTTTTATAAATCTATAATATTTATATGTTATCCGGTAATATTTTTATGTAATTTTATTACATATAAATGCCTTCAAAGATAATTTACATAAATACATTACTAATAACATATATTACATTTAAATCTTTCCTATACTCTTATGATTTATATAAATTATAATATATACATGTAATTATAATAAAAATATGTAATACATAGTTTTGTTATATATGATAATAAACTTATATAATAGATAATATAATTTTGTAACTTTTTTTATTTATGAAATATTACTTTCTATTATATAATGGTAATATATTTATGTAATTTATAAAATTTTTATGTAAATATAATAAATTTATGTTTTACAACTTTTATTACCTTTTATCATAATATATGTAATATTTAATATATATATATATACATGTAATGGTAAAAAAATAAAAATGTGCAATACTTATTTTTATTGCTTATGATGATAAACTTACGTAATTAGATATATAATTTATGTAATTATAATATTTTATATAAAACTAATTTTTATTAGCTATTGATAATATATTTTTGTAACTTATAAAAGTTTTATGTAAAATTAATAAATGAATATATATCCACTTTTATTATATTTTACCATAATTCATGTAAATAAATAATGCGTATTTGTAATTATAATAAAAATATATAATACAAACTTATAATATCCATCATAATAATTTATATAATAGATAATATAATTTAGATAACTCTAATATTTATTAGTAATTTTGTTTTTTTCCAATCATAAAAAATTATGTTAATTTGTAACATATTTATGTAATTGTAATAATTTTTATTATGTTATACAGTAATATATGTAAAAACAAAAAAAGGAAAAACTTAAATATAGCAACCAATTATGCTATGGAGAAGCTTACCAGAAGCTCCCCTTAAAAAACGTACAGCAGAAGCCCTAAAAGTTTGATATTTCATAATTTAAGTTGATTTGGTCTTATTTAGATCATTGTTTATTAAATAAAAAATTTTATTAAAATTTAATCATAAAATACATAAATATTACTATAAAAATAATTTTTATATATTTTTATATTTTTTGAATAGTGATTTGGACATACCAACAAATTTAGATTTAAACAAAAAAATTTAAAATATTTTCAAACAGCAGCCTTGCTGATTGCTGGCCATGAATATATATATATATATATATATGAATCAATTAGAAATTTGGCAACTTATATCTATCCAATATCTCCTGCTTATCCATTCTATTTATGCTTGAAAGTAATTTCAGTTTTCTTGTTTCTTATAACTCGTTATTTCAACTTGTTTCCAAATTGTAGTTTAAATACAATATGATTAACACAATATATTTAATTGAAAGTATTTTCGCTTTTCTCGTTTCTTATAGTTTGCAATTTCAACTTGTTACCAATATATGTATCATACTTGTATTTAGAATTTATATATATAATAATTTGCCCATTTCTACTAATAGACCACATGACTTTTAACGTTTATTTCAATAACATAAAAATAGTGATGCAATTTATATACACGAATTATCAAAATTTACTTTATTAAAGGATAAAATGGTTAGGATTCAATTTCAGCTCACAAAATTTGTTTAAAATTCAAATATCGATTTCTTAGATCCAAAATTCCAATCTCAAAGTGAATTTGTCATTGTTTTTAAGGGAAAAAAGATTGTTCTTTTAATCAAAATCTCATTAGGCATACCACTTGTGCCTAATCTGAGGCTCACTATGGAGGGTTTCTACGGTTCTTGAGTATCTAAAGAGTCAATGGTGTTGTTGTAGAAATCCTATTTTTCGAAACTTTCAATACCCATTTCTTTGGAGCCATATCTGCTATTAATGCAGGCTAGCAAATATAGCAAGTTAGTGTCTAATAATACTGGATTAATGTTGAAAATTTCATATGAGAAGCCAAACCAATGAAATCTCCAATTCAACTAAAATAACTTTAAAAAATAAGTAATTTATATTAAATAAATATTAATTATAATAAAAACTTAATAAAATAGGCAATTGGGTAAAAAGTATGATGTTTAATGCGTGAGAGATTAAAGTTTCAAATTTCATTACTTACAAATATTTAAAAATTTAAAACCGGGTTTCTACTAATTTCATTTTTTTCAACCTACTTCTTTACCAGCTTACAAAATACTAAATTCTAAGATATATACTTGATTGGTTATGTTTTTAAATTTTGATTTAACCGATCTAACAATCCAATCTGATTTTCTCAAACAAATGGTACATTTGCTAGCATGGAAATAATAGCTGCTGTCGCACCAAAGAAATAAAGAAGACGCTATTGAAAATGTTTTAGGAGTTTAGCGTGTAATAATAACCGGTCAAGCTGAAATAATTTAAATTCTTATTAGATGCCAAAATGGTTAGGGTTCAAGTTATGCTCAATGATTTTTTTTTTGGAATGAAAGAAAACATTAATTCAAATAATTTTTTTTAATTTAAAATCCCAAACACAAAGTGAATCTATCGTTGCTTTTAATTAGGAAAAAACCAACAAAAAAAGAGGAAATGTCAATAAACGTACCACTTGAGCCTAGTGTAATTGAATAACTTAATGCGACGTATTCTTGGCTAGCATATGGCAATAATATCTGCTATGGCATCAAATCAACGAAAAATGTTTTGATAGAGAGAGAGGATTTCCAGTTGGTTTGGTTTGTAATAATAGGCATTCAAGGTGAAGTTTTAATTTGTTGGGAAGGTTGGTCCTAGGTTTTGGGTTTTCATATACCCCAATAAGATTGAACTACCTAACTTGATAAGAAAGCAAATGAAAAAGCTAGACTATCTACTATTCAATTAGGAAGATAGATGGGTAGGGGAAAGGTAATAGATTAATTTTATCTGTTATTCGATCATGGAGATGGGACAGTAGTAGGTAGAGTTAATCGGAT
This sequence comes from Adansonia gregorii, assembly GCA_038382025.1. Lineage (NCBI taxonomy): Eukaryota > Viridiplantae > Streptophyta > Magnoliopsida > Malvales > Malvaceae > Adansonia > Adansonia gregorii. The sequence goes on from JBBYHO010000018.1 coordinate 5,622,933, forward strand.
GTGTGAGATTGGGTTTCGGTCAACTTAAACCGGATTAATTTAGATTTTAAAATTTTAATTTTTGGTTCCAAACCTGAATTAAAAAATCGTAAGGTATTTAGCAATTTAAAGCCCTAGAAACCAATAAAAATCCAATAGTCTAACAAATTTAAAGGCTCAAAAGATAGATTTCAAATCGGTTTAATAAAAAAATTAACTCTTAATTCATGAAACTAATTTTTATTCTCAAATTTGAATTGAGAAATATTTGATTCAAATTAGAAATTCCCAAATTTAATTCAAATTAAAATATATGTTCAAAGATCTCAAACAATATTGGTTTCTACATAATGTACAAATCATTATAAACGTATACATATCAAGAACTTCTTTTTATATGTTTTTAGAAAATCATATAATAATATTTAAGAGATCATAGATTAAAATTAAAAACAAATATTTCCTTTGAATAACATGCATAAGCATAGTGATAAGAGAATATATAAATTGCTCTTTATTACATAATAAGAAATTATTATAAACGTAATGGACAAATCATTATG
>JBBYHO010000018.1:5625004-5639177 GCA_038382025.1 Adansonia gregorii
TCATTATTATTTTTATTAGATACACTTTTTTAAAAATAAAATTATATTTAATTTAAGTTATGGTTATTTTGAATTAATTGTTTAATTTATTTTGTATTTGGGTTATTTCAAGTTTAGGTCACTTTTGGGTTTAGGTTGGTCAAGTTTGAGTTGTTAACTTTTTCAATCAAACTGAATTGATTCGTGTTCAAATTCAGATAAATTAATTGAATTTTTCAAGTTTAAATTATAATTGAAAAAAAAAAGAAAGAAAACAAAGATAATGGAGGTTTATCCTGTGGTGAAAGATAGCTAAGGGAAAGGCAAGTGTCAGCCTTAAACTTACCTTACTTATAAGTTGGAGCGTTTTGAAGGGGGGGGGGTTGTCACTTGCAAATGGTTGAAGATGGAGTTTTAAATTACAAGCATTTAACCTCGCTAACTATTATTACTTATTTAAATTTTTTTTATTTTTAAATTATAACAATATTAATAGCATATTATATTTTGCTAATTATGAAATTAAATTTGTGATAATTATTTTGGATTGGGTATAGATTTTAAATTAACTTACGAGTCTATATGTGAACCAATAACTTTAATATATTATTTAAAAAATAAAAAAAAAACTTTTTCTCCAAGCGGGTTGATTACAAATATTAAATTGACCTATAAGTAAACATATAAATTAACTCCTTTAAATATATTATTTAAAAATGAAACATAAAAGAAACATTTTTCTCAAGCTGAGCAAGTGCAAATCATAATTTGACCAACAAATAAACTTATGGATCAATTCATTTAAATATGTAATTTAATCTTCAAATAAAAATAATTAGTAAAATAATTTTTTTAACTTTTTTCCTAAACTGACAGATGCGGAGTTTAAACCAACTTGCAAGTCAATCTACAATCTTATAACTTTAAATACATTATTTAAAAATAAAATTAAAAATTAAAAATCACTATATCAAATTATTTAAATGTTTTAAAAATAAAATAAAAATAAAGGTCACCATCTCAAACTATTTAAATATTTTTAATATTTCAATGTCTTAGAAAATGAATTTCGAATTAAAATTGAACTATTATGACAAGTTATGAAAAATATGTTAAGAATTGAAATATGAAACAATAACAACAATTAAAATTAATTAAAATATGATACAAAATAAAAAAGTGTATTAAAATCTATATAAAACTAATTTTTTAAATTTGTAAAAATCTATAACATATATAAATGTAAAATACATTGGATATGGGAAAAAACTATGAATAGGAACACATTACGGCAATTCTTTTTCAAAATTCAAATCGATGTGGTAAATTACACAAAATATCCCACGAATTGAGACATAAAACAAACAAAACATGAAAATATAATTTTTTTTTTCTAAATTGAATACACAACATAACATGAAAACGTAGTTAAAAATTACATGAACATAATAAAAATACATAATCATATACTAAGTCAATTATTAATGTATAAAATTTTATATAAATTTATAATAATATATTTTTAATAATTTAAATATATGAAAAATAATACTAATTAGAAAACACAAATATTCTCTTTCCTTATCTTTTCTCTTTCTTTCTTTTCCCTTACTTTGTCGAAACCCCTTATATTCCTTTCCTTTTTTTTCCCCTTTTTCTTTTTCTTTCTTTCTTCCTTCTTCTTCTCTTAGTCTCTATCCTTCGCCCTATTTTTTTTTTTTTACTTTTCCCTAGCCAAGGCCAAAAAAAAAAAAAAGCCACGTTTCAGCACATTGCAATAGTAGAGCTATACTAATTTCTATAGTGATTCATGTATCCTACTTTTATATATGTAATAGATGAGTGTACTAATCATTTTAGGGAGTTTTAAAGTTTTTCGAGGAAAATGTATATTTAGAGATGACACCAATGCAAAAGTATTGCTATACAATAATTTTTTTCCATAGGTTTAAGAAGTAATTGAGTAAAAGAAATTTGCAAGGGTTGCTATGAAATCTTAATCTTTTGAAAAATAAAAATTCTTAAACAATAAGTCAATTTCTAAATTTCAAAATTTTAAAAGTGTGATTTTTATTCTGTATTTTTCTTAAGAAATCAAAATCATATGTAAAAAGAACATGAAAAAGAAATGCAAAAACGAAAATAATGAAAAGAAGAATGTTAATTAATATTTAGTTTACATATGATGAACTGACAATGTATATATCAATTCAGTATCAGTGAATCAGATGGTACTACCCCATTAAAAGGTTTTAAAATTAATATAGATAACTTTTTTTTTAACTCATGATATAATTTAATTTATTGATACGGTAGAGATTTAAAATTATTAGTCACCAAATATATACTATTAATTTTGCTTATTATTGACATCAAATTGGAACAATCCTTACAAGGGAAAAAAAAGGTTGCTATAATAGTAGGAAAACTTATGGTGCATTTGGTTCACCGTAATAACTATTTCATCATATGATGATTCGGAGTGCTACTATGACGAGGCCGTTTGGCTTGAGGAATGGTCATTCTATTTTAAGCTTATCCTCAAAATCTCATAATAAAATACCTTTGACAGAAAATTGAAAAGAGAAGTAGATTGGAATAAAAAAAATGACATAAAATCCATAATAAACCAATAAAATGACTTTGAGAAAGAAAAGATAGAGAATATTTTCTCTTTCATAAGGTGTTTAAGGTTAGGATAGCTGTAGGGGTTTTGGGGTTTAAAATTAGAGAAAAGGAAGAAGAGATAAAGGTAAACAACATATCTAAAAAATTAAAACTTTTACGGTAATGATAAGAGGTGAAAATAGTGTGGAATTCTTATGTTGTTTTTGTAGATCTAAATTATCAAGTGATTTTTAGAGAAAAAAATAATTACAAAATGGAAAGAAGAGATTGGGAGAAAGTTTTAGGTAGAATTTGAAGGTTTTTTTTAAAGTTTGGATGACTATGGTTGTCAACAGTAGCTAGTGGAGGACAGTGACCACTAGTCAAAATCTTAGTTTTGGGATGAGTTAAAATCAATTCATGCATTATGAATTTTTCTAGTTAAAGGTCTCGCTTAATTTTTTTTGTTTCCTTTTGAATTATAATTACAATTAAATGACTTTAAATACATAAATCAAACTGTTTTTGCAAACAAATTAAACAAAATAGGTGTAAATTGTTCTTGTAGATCTATGTATTTTATATAGGATTTAATCTCAAGCATAAAAAAACCTAGCAAAAGTGAGGCAATTAGGACATTTGTGGCGTACAACATGTAAGTCATTGTACCAAGGAGCAACCTTTCAGCATTTCATTGGTTGATATGCTACCTTGGAAGTAGCAAGAGACCATGCCAGAGCTGACATAATGAGCAAGGTTTGGCTTGCCTTTGATTAATCCACATTATAGCATGAAATCTTGCCCTTTAACAAGGTTAATGGAACACTCAAAAATGTTATTATCCAATGTTTAAAGCCCAAAATAAATTCCATATGATTTTTAGAAGTTTTGTCAAAGATAAATGATTTTTGTGGTCAAAATCGTAATCAAATTCATGTTTTAATGTCATAATGCAAAGAGGTGGAAATGGCACAAACTAGGCAAATTATGCTTATATGTTTTGATACAAAGAGTTTGTATTAATATATAGAACAAATTTTACCCAAACGTATCAATACTTTAAAGATTTGCATCGACACAGCGAAGGTTGTATTGATATTCTTACTTGTGTATCGATATATTTTGGTCAAAACTACAATTTTAGCTACCATATAACTCTGTACTTATACAACACCAATGTATCAATATTTGGGACAAATGTATTGATACATGGCTATCCTGCATCGATGCAAACAATGGATTTTGGTATCTTGATGACATGCAGACCTTGTATCGATGCATAAAGGTCATATATCGATACCTACTAATGGAAATATGGATTTTATATACATTTGGCTCTTTGAGCACCTCATTTTTGCTGGGAATGATAGATGGCTAATCCGTGCTTATCCAAATGACCTTAATGATGCCCCGAATAACAAGCCTTGATGCCTTAGATAGAGGCTTGGACAAAATAGGGTGTCCGTACATAAATTAAATTTATAAAATCTAATACGAATGTCTTAATAATGCAAGAAAGATAAGTACGACTAATCTACATAGTGTCTAATAGTAGGTGCGACATTAAGGTTATCTTAATAATGGTTAATTTTTTTTGGTTATTAAGATAATTATTTAATAGTTATTATTGGTAAATTAAATAATTACTTTATTGTTATTTAACTGAATTTATAAGAGTTAAAATAGTTTTACTTGGGAAATAAATTAATAAAAAATTAATATCCTTGTTTGCAAATTTAAAGTTTACTAAAACCCTAATTACTTAACCTAATAGGCCTTGTTTTGAACAAGGGTTTGGCATATATGACTGAAAGCCAAATAAATGTAGTAATAAGCCAAGAAAACAATTAGTTAGTAGCTTGGCAAATCTTGGATGAACACCGTAAAGAAAGTTTTTCCTATCTCCATAATAGACACTAGTTTGGGCCAAGCGTGGGGTGAAGTAAATCTTGATATAATCTTTAATAGTTTTACCTAATTTACAAACCCTAATTCGGCCAATCTATATGGTATGGTTAAAAAACTCCCTAATTTCATTAAGGCTAATGTGATTAGCTACACCACCTTCTTGTTCTTACCTCTTGATTTTTCATGATCATTAGTGATTAAGAATTGTTTTTGAATTGTTATGGCCAAAGAGCAATAATCAAGAAACCATACAATAATTGCATTTAAGTTTTTTTTTTCTTGTTTACCATAAATTATGTTAACCCATTCTTCTTGGGGAAAATAAAGCGAGAAAAATATACAATTTGTTTCAGATCCCATGATCTTCTAGTTAGCACAAGAGAAACCGAATCTTGAGAAGGTTCTCGTTGCCAGCCACATGGATTAAGGCATTGCACTTGGAATGCTCATAATCTCAAAGGAGCTTAGACATGATCTTTCTTAGTGGATCTTCTTAGAGTGATTTTCCCTTCAAAGTCCAAGTCTTTAAACATGTATATGATCTTGATTTTTATAATTTTACTTGTTGAAAAATCTCTTTAATCAATGTAAACATGATTTTAAGATCCTAAAGAAATTCGACCAGTAATCTTGTTGTATTTTTTCTACGAATGCAATTTCTTGAAATTCTTTATTTGTTTAATGAATAATTTCTTTTCAAATTGCAAATTCAAAATCCAAGATTCTTTTCTCAGTATGGTTGATATTTGTTGATGAGCTTAATGATCTAGAAGATCTAAACATGAAAATATCATGGCCATGCTCTTGGTAAGATTTAGCCATGGTAATTTGTATATGGTTCAATGTATTTCTCTTTCTTTGATGCTTTGTTTGTTAGTTTTTCACCCAATAAGATAAAAAGTTTAAGATCCCAAAGCTTTTCGACCTTAGGTAATTTGGTTTGTTAAGCTTGCAAGCTCAAGTAACCATTAGTGAACTAATCTTACTTGGTTTACCAAAATATCTTTAAAAACCTCCCCATGAATGGATAAAAATTGCTTAACCAATATGCCAATCCTTGAACATTATTTGTGTCACTCTTTTAACTTTCAAGTTTGGGGAATATTAAAGCAAATACATGCTTAAATACTTGTTATTTTAGGCCATATTGTATTCGTTTAAAGCTTTTCAAAATTGTTTTTAAGACTTGATACATTTAACCTGGTAGATAAGCCTTATGGAGTTGTATTTAGTAGCTTGTATGAGCATTTTTATCCACTATTTTAAGGCTTTTTAAGTCTATATAAAGAGGCATTCAAATGTCTTTTCTCTCTTTAAGAAGTGTTTAAAATATAGAGTTAGGCATGGTCTTGAACAAGAAAGCATTCGATGCTTTAATGGCTTAAGTTGGAAATACTATTGGTGGTTTTTTTACATTCGAATACCAAGATGGAAAGGGCATAAAATTGGCTTGTGATTTTAACATTCCAAGTTTGAGGGATGAATGTTTAGATGCTCAATTGCTTAGTGATAATTTTCTAGGTTAGAACATACATATTTAGTCATTAAGAGGATGACATTCAAATGCCATCATCCTAAATAATTTTAGCCTTTTTGCTCATTTTTTAAGGCTATGTCTTGGCCTATCTCATGCCATTATTATTAAGTCATTCAGCCTTAGTTTATATCCTCATGTGTAGGTATTAATGTATCAAGAGTTTACCCCTTGAAAGTATTGTATTAAACCAACTAGACAACTTATAAGTTGAAACTTAGTAGCTCCCCTATTTTAGCAACTATTTGATATGTAAGTAGATCTATTGAAAAATATATGTTTCAAAGATTAGATCAAAAGATTCACTCGAGCGCTTCGTAAAAGCCTTGAGGACATTTCAACATATATTTTCAAAAATCGTTGTTAAGGATATTTAACCAAAAATTTTTGAAGTCTTTTTGAGGATATTCCAACATAGACAAATTTTAGCTTGAGGATATTTCAATGGAGGACATTTCAAAACCTTTATAAAAAATATTTCATCAAATATTTTCAAAAGCCTTTCATAAAGACATTCTAACCATTTTCCAAAGCCTCTATTAAGGATGTTTATTAGAGATACACTCCAAAAACCTCTTTTGAGGATATTTTTAAGGCCTCTCACAAGTCTGTTCCCAAAGTATGAAGAAGAAAAAAAAGAAGGAAAATTTAGTTTTGATTCATGAATTGTGAAATTAACTTTAAATGATAAAGTCTTTTAGAGAACATTGTATCAAGGATTTTGGAAGGTAAGCTTTTGAAACTTTGAACCATATTTCATAAAATTTTCTTGAGGAAAAAGTTTTGAGAAAACTAATACTTAAGGGAAAAAAAAAGCTTTCTTGATGATATTCTTACAAAGATACTTTCAAAGTCTCTCTTAAAAACATATCAATGAATATAATTTTAAAACATCTCTTAAGGATATTCTAACAAGGATACTTCATTGAGGATATATGATTGAGTGTTCTAGATTTCTCTTAAGGATATTTCTATAGTGATATTCTGAAAATGTCTCTATCCAAGAAAATTTTGGAACTTCTCTTGAGGATATTTTGATAAGGATATTTTTAAAGCCTCTTTTAAGGATGTTTAATCAAAGATTTATTTTAGAACCTTTTTGAGGCTATTTTATCGAGTATGTTTTAAGAGTCTCCCTTGACGATATTTCAATTAGGATAGTATCAAAGCCTTTTTTGGGGATACCTTTAAAGCTTTATGAGGTTTTTTTATTTTCAAGTCAAAGTCATTCCTTTAAGATAGGTTAGGCCTCAGCATTGCCACTGAAGTCTTGTTTTCGTAAGGAAAATATTTCCTAAAAAATACTTTGGCCTCAGACAAAACTGTTATCTAAGATTTTTACCTTATTTTTTACTCTAAAAAATAAATAAAAAAGAGTAGTCATAGACAATTAATTTTATCTAGCCCTCTAATTGGTTTTGCTTAATTTTTTGCTCTTCTTAGGAACCTTGGCCCAAATTACTCGAATGAAGTATCAACATTGATAAGACCAGTTTAAGATAGTGGTGAAGGAAATTAAACAATCAGAATCAAAGCAGCCCAAATCATGAAGGTTAACCCAAAATGCCAAAAGTCAAAGATGGAGACTTTGCAATTAAAAGGCTTCAAAGTATATGAAATTCAAAATAAATTTCATCAAAATGAAATTGAGATGGTAAAGCTCTAATGAAGATAACAGTGAAAAATGGCTCGGGAGGTTAATCCTAGATGTCCAAGTCAACCAAATTTGTGCTTTTGGTAGAATGCGATTATAGGGGACGCCGGCCTTTATAATCAACATCGAAGAAGAATTTTGCCCTTTGGGGTTAATTAATGATATCGGAGCAAATAGATTAAAATGAATCAAAAATTCAATTTCCTCTAGATTTTAATGCCCTAACCGAAATTCACTCATAATGGGCCTAAGTTGGGTTTGCAAATATGGGGCATGGTATTTTGATTCAAATAAAAGGTTATTAGGAAATTTTAGAAATAAATGATTATAAGATATGCACTTAAACAAATCAAATTGGAACATGAGATATATAATCAATTAATTATAAACCAATCACTGATTCTAACGACACAAGGTTTCGTTAATGTTAGTGGCATAATTGACATCATGGGACCACTAATTGGATGAAGCTCATAGAGCTCAGAAGGTTTTACAAAAAAATTATAGAATGTAATAATTATGGAATCTTTATGCATCAAAGTCAAGTTTCTATAAATATTATTGTTCACTATATTGTCAAGATAAAGCATTGAAAATGCTCAAAAGACCAGCAAGTATTAGGTCTTCTTATGAACAATCTCAACGGTTGATGTATTAACATGGATTGGCATGGCGTTGCTTGTTTGAGGAAACAAATTAGAACTTATCAACTTGACTAATCCAATTTTTTTTTTTACTCGATTCAATGGAGTATTCGCTCTTACATGTAAGAATTAGAAGAAATCTAATGTAAACATCAACTATATTGAAATTTTAATTAAATACAAATTAAAATCATATAGATGTAATGACAGCTAAGCTTAATATATTAGTAATTTATATGGTAGTAAATTTTCAATTAATATATATCGAAGAACATTTAATCTTGATACTGATATTTTCTTGCATGATCTTCAATACTTTGTCAACGATTCGAGTTTTAGTCCAATTCAGATAGTGTTGTTACATATTAATCTCGTATTACAATTAGTAGAAATGTTTTGATTTTTGGAAACCTTCAAGCTCTTTTCTTACACTGATGTTGGAATTACATCGCTGGATATTTGTTAGAACTTCTAAGTGTTGTTTTTTAATTGGAAGAACTTGCAATCTACAGGAATGATCATTATTTGATCAATTTCTTAATTTTTCCTTTGGCTTTCTTCTGCAATTCTAGTTTAAAAATGGCTGTCATTTCGTTAATTTTCCTTGATATACTTGCTCTGTCTTTTACCAGGTTAAAGCATAGTACTTGGTTTTGCACTCTTGCTGTTGTCCTGCATAATTAGGTTATTAATTCTACATGTGATCCATACAGGATCACTCATATCTATACTGTGAAGTTCCTCCAATTGCCACATTATTTGCATTGAACAGAACAAAGTCTGGCGTTTTAATTAGACATGCAGCTAGCAAATAGAAAAGTGATATCTTGACAAAAATCTTTTAGTTCAAGGAATTAATATAAATATGCATATAAAATCAGACGGATACAAGGTAGATGCAGGTGTTTACGTATATCATTGGAAGGAGAATTTGCATGTACAAGGAATGAGAGTTGATTTTTTATGTACGGCAATACATCAGAAATGAAGGAAAAATGGAATGGAAAAATGGAATGGACATATATTAATATAATAAAAAAAAAGGCTTTGCAAAACGATCTTGAAAACAATATATTGAAAGAGTGTGAGCAGAGGAAGGTTTATAATCAAGGTTTCCACCGGGTATTATCAACTAATATATAGAAAGAATATTGTAGGTCACATGTTTAACTTGCTGTTAGTTTTTTCTCCTACATTTTACTATAGTATGGAAGATTACCACCTTAATATATATACTATGTTACTTAAATTTCTGTATTCTGCCAAGCAGTTCTAATTTAAACATCTTTTATCTTATCAAAACCAGAATTAACACAAACACCAAGCACTGTGAGTAAGAACTCCTAGAAAAACGAAGCGTTATACCCATCTACTAACACTTACGCATAAACTTCTCAATTAATTTCAAAGATTAAAGTTAATTTGAATATATATGTGCGTGCGTGTGTGTGTGTGTGTGATTAAAAAGTAATGAAAACATTAAAACAGTACTAACTAGCCTCCTCTAGAACAGCAACTTTAGTACTTGAATAATAATAAAAAATTATCTGAAAGTGTTGAAGAATCCTCCAATACCGACTTACAAGATGATGAAATTTGTAAGGCTACCAGCAAATACTTAATTATTCACGAATGATGCTCTATCAGAAACTTTCAGCAACGAAAAGTTAAAACAAGGGACAATCGAGAAAATACTCCATAGATACCTGAAAAGTATTCTGAACTTCAATAATTGACGTCCCAACAAAATCCAAGTATAAACATTTAAGTGCAAGAGAAAGTTCAATGTCTTTTGCCCATAATCCACATACCTACCTATCCTACATTTGTAAAAGCTGGTCTCTAGTGTTTAAAGTATGTTATGTTATCATTTTGCTAACTCAAGCCTTTTAGTATAAATTATATGCAAAGGTCCATGTTTTTATCCTTCTTGTATGGTTACACTAAACACACCATGTGCATATAACTCATACGTAATATTTAGTATATTATATCTTATCCTTTAACTAACCCTCATAACCAATGTATTTTACTAATCCAGCGATACAAAAACTGAGCTCTAGTGTTTAAAGGATAAACATTTACTTTTCCCCACATAGCAATCTGTTTCTTTACATGTCACATACGCACTCAGCATATACCTTCTTATAACATACATATATATATATATATATTTACATCTAAATGTGTAATTTTTCCTTGTTTGCTTTTTTTCGTTTTCTCATTTACGAGCTTAGTTCTTTTCTTTTTTATCTTATATAAATATATAAAAGTTAAAGTCTTTAGCAAAAAATGGCAATTGTCTTACGTGATAGCCTATATTATTGACATGCGAAAGATTTTGAAAAATTATGATGAGTCTTTTATTAAATCCGATTTATTTTATTTGATGCTTTTAATTTAAAAGATAATTAAAAGATTAAATTTATGCCAAAACACTTATAATTAATCTAAACCCTATATTTTTGGTTAAAAATTATTACTTTTGTAAAGTTATTGATTATACACATTTGATAAAATTGATTTATTGTCATTTGACATTTTATTGAAAGTATTGATTGCCAGAGGGTAATCCCTTAATTGTAGGTATTGTGTGGGCAATTGCAAAATTAATATTATTTATTGATTTATTTTTTTAATTTTAACAATCAAATATCTTTCACGACTTTTTTATATCTATATAAAGTCCCTTATTGAGCTTGGTGTCACTTGACTTAATGACACCAACTCAGTTAAAAAATGACCAAAAAAAATTAAAATTATATATATAAAACAAAATTAAGGATGTTTAAATCTTTTTATATTTAAAAAATAACTACTTTTTAATATATCTATTAATTTAAAAAAATAGCAACTCACCTGCAACAAACTCTCTTCAATTTTTTTAACTTATTATTTTTTAAAGAAAATAAATTTAAAAAAAAATTATTTTTTTCAACCACATAGATGGGTGTGATAAATTCTAATTATAAATAAAGCACTTTAAGTTTCTTGGCAAACTATTAAACACATCTTTTTGTATTTTTTTTAATCAAAACATCCTTTTATTTTTACATATATAAATATATTTCCTCATCTTCTCTTTAATTTTGTTTAATTTACATGGAGCAACCAATAACAGTGAATTATATTGTGTTAGAATAGTTTTACCACTTGCTAATCACTAAGCTCCATGGAAGTGTATTATACTTAGTTTATTAATTCTTTTTCATCTCTCAATTGAATTTTTTTATATGTTAGGATCAACTATTTTTTTTTAAACATGTTATTGCAATGTTACTGTTATTTGATTCCTCATCTGTATCCCTATAAGAAATCAAAGAGCAATAAAATTTTTTAAAAAAATCACTCATAACATATAAAAAATATTATTTGTATTAATATTTTTGTTAAAAAATTAGTATTCTAACTTACAACTGCTAAAGTATTTTTCATATTATTGTTTGCAATCTCAATTGAGATTTTTTAATTCTACCATCTTTAAAATATGTGCTTTTAAATTGGAATGAAATATTCAAGTTCCCTTTGATTGATGATTTTTTTTTTTAAAATTAAAATTGAAAAGCAAAAAAGAAAAAAATAACTAAAAATAAATAAAATAACAAAAGGCAAAACCACCAACTAAACCTAGTATTTGATATTATTAATTTATTTTTATGTGTTTCAAGTAAAAATTAAACCATTTTATTATTTTTAAATTTACATATGAATTGCAAAAGGATATTGTTGTTTGTGACAGATTAGTCTTTGCATCATGAAGGTTCAAAGAGAACTTATATATCTTAATTAAAGACAGTATGTTCAAAGTTCACTTGCTTTAATAATGGCATATAACAATTTACATACCTTGCTTTAGTTTCTCAGTTATGAAACATATATGTATATATTTATACTTTTCATTGAGCAATTATTTGTTGAAAATATATATTAAAGGATTTTATCTTTTTATATTCAGACATTTCATTTTCTTTATTTAAAAATATACGCCGACCTTATACTTAATAGTTCAATAATTTATTAAATTATAGTTTTACATAACATAAAAGTTAAATGTGCATACTAAACTATTATATTTATAAATATCTTATAATTAATTTATTCAACCATACATAACATGGGTTTAAAACTAATTCTTATTTAAGAATCAAGAAATCTAATTTCTAACTTGTTCAGTACACTTTTGTATTTAATTTCCACTATCATTGGCACTTATTTAGATTATGGATGACAGCATTGAGTAAGACAACAAATTCAGCTAAATAATTAACATTTCCCTGTTTTTGGCACATATGAGCGAAGAAGAAACTCTCCCATGGTGCTTGATTAGCACCCTAACTGGGTTAATTATGACACTCTTAAAAATCAACTGCGCACTGTACTATGTCTTATGAGTAGCAGCAAAGAACACAGACACACACACACACAACTACAACAACTGAAATTAATGAAATAAAAATGTAATTAGAGACCCCTGGAACCAGGAACATCAATCCATTGCAATTGAAGCTCAATTTCACCACACTCAACATGTCTCAGCCTCAAGAACATGTCTTGAACAACTTTGCCATTGCTATACCTTATGCAACTCTCTTCGGACAGACAGTTTTGCCTGTTTGGCTGTATTTTCTTTATTATGGTTCCACTTGGAAGACCATCCAAACGCATCGTCTTTACAGCTTCTATGAGTGGAGCAACGTCAAACTCTGCATCCCCCATTTTATCATCTCTAAACGTGTCTCTATCATATACCTCCTGCGATTACAATTCACATCAATCCAAGTTGAAATTGAAAAGCTGGTGTAATTGAGCAAGAATACAAGATTTAAGATTGAATTAAATCATGAACTGAAATGAAGAATAAATACTTACAAGCTTAACTGGAAGACTTGGGTCTGCAATGGAAAGAGTTAAATCATCATTCCACTCTGGATTTACATTCTTCTTTATGACACGGGTCTTTAATTTCTGCACAGATTAAATTTCCAAAGAGACTTAATGCTTTAAAAATTAATGTAAGTTATTTGCTTCATTTACCACTGATTTTAATTTTATAGTTCATCACTTAAACAATTTGTTGAATTGGTTAGGTTCTTTGAAAAATTGTTTTAGAAATTTATAGAGAAAAGAAGAGAAAGAAATCAACAATTTGAAGAAATGAATTTAAGATATCAGGATAGAAACAAGTTGAGACTAAAGACAGAAGCAAGAATCTTTGTGATTGTTTCTGCAATAGACAACAAAAGAAAGTCAGCTTTGTAGCTGAACTCTGACTGAACCGAATGAAACTCTCAAACTCCCCCCCCCCCCCCCAAAACAACCCCAAAATTGACTAAATCCATCATAAAAACAGAGAAAACCCAGAACGTGAAATTCTCCAAAATAATAATAATAATAATAATAATAATAATAATAAACCACAGACAGATGATCAAAAATATTAGTCCTAAATTTACCTGTTTTCCCATCCTTACAACAACGTAAGGATCACTGCTTAAAACATCTCTCACAGCAAGATTCACTCCTCTTTGCACATGAATTCTCAACAATCCCATCAAATTCTCCATCTCAGATCCCAATCCTTACCAAATTTTGCAGAAAAATTTTGCCTTTAACTCACACTCTTTTTTGGTACAGTAGATTTGTATAATGGGAAGTGGGAACCAGCCGCTGGCTGCCAATTTTTGATTGCGAGGCCTAACAACAAAAGTTTGGTATTTATATTGGAACTAAAGCCAAAAGGTTAAAAAAGCCGTCTCAGAATAGATTAAATCAAGACCAAACAAAAATATTTACTTTCTTTTTTTTATTTGGTAACTCCGCCAATTGAATTCAAAGGTCTGGTAAATC
>JBBYHO010000018.1:5652040-5664136 GCA_038382025.1 Adansonia gregorii
ACACACACACACACACACACACCAAATCAGGGAACCAATGCAATCTCAATTTCAAACATAAATCAAAACTACCCTACAAGACTCTCTAGTCTTGAGTCTTGAATGCTTGCATGATCAATATATTGAGGCTACTCATTAAGCAAAAAGATGTACAAGACCCAGTTTTGATCAGTTATTCTTGTAACCTATTCTCTGTATTAGAGTTTACTGCTATTGAGGTTTCCTTAAGAGGATTAAAACAAAAGACATGTTATTTCCTTTCCATTATCAAAAATTTACTCTTATCACCCTAACATTTGGCTCAATGATAGGTGCATCTATCCCTCTATTCGAATCCCACTCCTTCAAAATTAAAAAACAATAAGATCCTCCTATTCTAAACATTCTGCCCTTACTTTGGTTAAACAAATGGAAGAAACAGAATTATACTCATACCGCCATTGTCTACCTCCATGTTTAATTGACTCAGAATCCAGGTCAGTCACAAATAAATAATTTTTTTAGCATTTTTCTCCATAAACCTTGGCATCGAACAGTATTTAAAGCGTCAAATAAGCATCAGACACTGAGTACCTTAGGGTATAATCTCATCAAATGGAGTCCTACCGTTAATCTAAAATTTTCATTTACCAAATTTCCTTCAAAGAACATAGGGAAAAAAAAAAACTCCTTTAACAGCTTCGAATCCTCTCATATTGGCATTTATTCAAACGTGTTGAAAACAATTAATTAATTATTATCAAAACTAATGACTATATTTAAATTGATTAGAAGCACTGAGATAATCGAAATGTTAAGATTAGCGAAAATTAAGAAAAGAAAGTGGGATAAAAAATCGTGAGCTTACCAGTAAGATTTTGTCGCGAACAACAGAAAGTGGAGTTTGATCTGAGACTGAAAGAGGATTTTGTTTGTGGAAGAGGATTTATGATTTTTCAGCTATTAAACGTGTTAGGATCCGTTACTTGACATCTAGCATATGGAGGAAAATGGAGTACGTGCGCACGTTGCACGTGTGAACGATCGGTGAATTGATCTGATGATACAATGATATGGTATGAGACGAACGATCGGTGAATTACAGTACTTTTTTCTTTCTTTCTTTATTTTATTATTTCAAATATTTTCAAAATAAAAATATATTATTTTCTATAATTTTAGAACTTATGAATAAGCTATTATGTTTTAGAGAAAAATTCAAAATTAAATCAATTTAAGATATTTAAAAAATATTTTTTGCAATGTTATTTAAAATCTAAAATCATTAAATTTATAGCATACATAAATCAAATATGTATTATCATCGATTTTAATTATCTTAATCATGGGAAGTGATCCTTAAGCACTTCTCGTGCTTTATGTAGAATATCATTAAGCAAGGGAAGTTAAATAAAGTAAATCTAGTTGCACCTCAAGTCATTATTTCTCTTTTTCTAGACTTCTTATTGTCTATTTCTATCATGAGAAATTTTCCTTTCACTTTGATCTCTCTCCATAGCTTGTGCTATTCAATTATACGTCCAACGATTTTTGAGTTAGATCACCCTGTCTTAAATCACTAATTTAATTAAGAAAATCAAATAATTTTTAAACTGTAATATTTAAGAAGGACAATGGAACGGGGTAGGGGTGAATATTACAAAATCCATCCCACTTCACTAATAGACTACTCTGCCCCATCCCTCACTTCACTTTATATGTTAAATTTTTAATATCATTGTCACCTCGTCTTATCCCGTTCTGCTCCATCCATTCAATATTTCTTACTTATTTTTATTTTTTCAAATAATAAAACATATATTGCTTAAGAAAAGAAATTAAATCACTATAATATGTATTATTATCTTATTACTTTATTGTCCTTATAAAAAAATAAAATATTTAAGAGTAAAATAGTAATTTCATATAGAAGGGTTGGGCAAAATAGAGTAGGTTATTACCAAAACTGCTTTATCCTTATCTTTTAAACAAAAAAAATTGACTCTGCCTTGCTCCACCTTTACTTTTTTAAAAAAATCTTTTCATTCGAAACAAATTAGTTTGAAATCTACCGGATGATTCGGGTATTGCCATTCCTAGTTATGTTTGATTATGTTTTTTTTTGATTCATTTAATAATTAGCTTTCTCCAAGGTAATAAGAAAGCTGGTGTCAATAAATTTATAGGTACTTGTTGTGTATCGAACAAGCCTAGACACTGTGCAAGAGATTTTTGTCAGAACAAAAATAAGAAAGTTCAAGGGAACTTAAATGTTGACGATAAGATTGAGTTTGCTGTTGTTGTGACAAAACCTAAAGACTCGGTGAGTTGATACCGATGCCATTTGTTATGTGTGTTTTGATAAGAAGAGTTTCTTTGAGTATAAAGAAGCTACTTATGAAAAGCAATTATTTATGAGAAACTCTTTGGTAAATAAAATACGAGGCCATGGGAAGGTGATGCTCAAAATGACAACCAGAAAAGAACTAACCTTGAATAATATGGTTCATAATCCTCAAATTCGTAAGAATTTGGTATTTGGCTCTATATCGAGCAAGAACGGATTTAGGTTGGTCTTTGAGTCTGACCAATTTATACTTACTAAAAGTGGGATGTTCGTAGGTAAAGGTTACCTACATGATGGGCTTTCTAAGCTAAACGTAATGGGTGTTGTAACAAAAACAATGAGATTAAAAAAATGATATCTTCAGTTTATTTGTTTAAGTCTTCTAATCTATGGCATGGTAGATTAGGTCATGTGAACCATAAGACCTTGCAAAGGATTAGCAATTTGGATTTGCTTCAGAAAATTTGGATTGATAAAAATTACAAGTGTAATACTTGTGTGCAATCCAAATTTGCTAAGGCTTCTTTCTATTCGATAAAAAGGCGAAGTGAACCTCTAAACTTAATTCACACAAACATCTGTGATTTAAAGTTTATGCAAACTAGAGGTTGTAAAAAGTATTTAATTACTTTATTGATGATTGGATGAGATATTGTTACATCTATTTGTTGAAAAGCAAAGATAAGGCCTTGGAAGCCTTTAAACTCTTTAAAATCGAGGTTGAAAATTAATTAAACAAGATTAGGGAAATAAGAAGTGATAGAGGTGGTGAATACAGTGCATCGTTTAATAAGTTTTCTGCAGGACATGGAATTATCCATCAAACCACCGCTCATTATTCGGCTTAACAAAACGGTATTGTGAAACGCAAAAAATATTCATTGAAAGACATGATGAATGCTTTTTTAATAAGCTCGAGGTTGCTGTAGAATTTATGGAAGGAGGCCATTTTAATAACTAACTATATATTAAATAAAATATCTTATAAGAAATCACAAAACACTGTATAAAGGTCGGAGACCTTCTTTTAAATACATGAAAGTATGGTGGTGTCTTACCAAGGTAGCAATTCTTTCACCTAAAAAGGTCAAGATTAGACCCAAGGCTGTAGATTGTGTATTCATTGGATATGCAAATAACAATGCGACTTATCATTTCCTTATGTATAAGTTGAACAATGTATAAGTTGAACATTCCTGATGTTCATGTCAATGCGATTATTGCATCGATGAATGCTTCATTTTTTGAATATGTATTTTCTTATAATGGAATAGAAGAAAATAAAACTACGAAAAGAGCCCATGTGGACTTGAGTTATGATCCATAAATGGATGAGAGGGAACAAATAGAACCCTGAAGGAATAAATTTGCAAAAGTACCAACTACTTATGGTCTAAATTTTCTAACGTATTTGTTAGAAAATGAACCTTAAAAGTTTAAAAAGGCTATGTCATCTCTAGAAGCAACATTCTCGAAAGAGGTTGTTAATTATGAAATAGAATCCGTCATGCCAAATTATACATGGGAACTGTGGATCTTCCTCAAGGGCAAAAGCTGTTGGGATCCAAATAGATATTTAAAAGGAATATGAAGGCAGATGGATCTATAGACAAGTATAAAGCCTGGCTTGTCATAAAAGGATACAAGTAAAAGGACGAACTTGATTATTTCGATACGTACTCACCAATTATGATGATAACATCTATTTGAATGTTAACAGCTATTGTAGCTCTTAATGATCTTAAGATACGCCAAATAGATGTTAAGACTACTTTCTTGAATAAAGAATTAGATGAAGATATCTTTATGGAACAACTTAAAGGGTTTATAATTTCGAGTCAGGAAAAAAATGTATGTAGGCTTGTTAAATCATTATATGGTTTAAAGCAAGCACCGAAATGATGGCATGAAATATTGGCAAAATAATGCTATCAAATGGGTTTCGCATTAATGAATACGATAAGTGTGTATACATAAAGTATACTGATAAGTGGTATGCCATTGTTTGTCTATACATAGACGATATGTTGATCTTAGGCAGTAATGATGAAATCATTAGAGCTACCAAATCATGGTTACCGTTAAGTTCGATATGAAAAATATGGGTATGGTAGATATGATTTTAGGAATTAAAATTTCTGAATCAAAAGATGGCTTGGTATTAACTCAAGATAATTATGTGAACAAGATCCATGGAGGTTTAATAAGAATGATACCAATATAGCCAAAACACTTGTTGATGTAAACTTACATCTAAGAAAGAATACTGGTGACATAATATTTTAAGTTGAGTATTCACGTAAAATTGATAGCTTAATGTATTTGGATGAACTGAATAAAACTTGGATAAACTTACTCAGTGAGCAAACTGAGTAGATTTATAATTAATTCGGGACATGATCACTAGAAAGCGATCATGAAAGTACTTAGATATATAAGATACACCTCAAATTATGGACTGCATTTTATGAGAATCCGGTTGTACTAAAAGGATACAACCATGCAAATTGGATATCGAATACTAAAGACTCGAAATCCACTAGCGAATTTGTCTTTACTATCGGAGGAGTTGCAGTGTCTTGGAAATTTTCTAAACAAATATGTATAACTAGATCCACGATGGAATCTTTGTTTATTGCTTTAGATAAAGCTGAAGAAGAAGCAGAGTGGCTTTAAAATCTTTTAGAAGATATCCATGTTGTCCTAAACCTGTGCCAATAATATATATACATTACGATAGTCAATTTGCAATTGGTAAGGCACAGAGTTGTTTGTATAATAGTAAGTCTCAAAATATTTGTCTAAGATACAATTTTGCGAGGCAATTGCTCTCAAATGGGATTATTTCTATTAATTATGTGAAATTAAAAGATAATATCGTGAATCCACTTACAAAAGGTTTAACGAGAGAGCAAACTTGTAAATCATCGGGGGGGAATGAGATTGAGGCCTATAAATTAAAAGTTACAAAGTGGCAACCCTACCTAGTTGATTGGAGATCCTAAGATCTAGGTTTAAAGGGACAACCGAATTATGTTAACTTAGTGAGAGCAATGAAAGAGTTAAACACTCTTACCTATTCTTATGGTGAATCAGTTCTGCTAGCAAAAGTGTTAGGTTAAGCTATGCTTTTAATGATTCTTATAGCTTGATAAAATTAAACGGGATATTACAAGATACTCTTGATAAGAAATCACCTATGTGAGTGTGAAACGTAACCATTTATATGAGAATTAATAAGGCTAAATTCTTTAGAGCACTCTCTGAAGGACGAGTTCAGAGCCAAAAGGAACATAACCGTAAGAACCAAAGGTGTTCGTAAAGGGATTATGTGACACCTATTGTCTTGGTCTACAAAGAAAGGCTAAATAGTTCAAGGCATTAAGTTCACTAGTTAACCGAGTAAATCCGATAATTGTCACTATGGAAGATTCAAGGCTAAAAGCTATATATTCTTATGCAATAACTCTTCAAGTTATTCTCTCTCATATTAGAAGTTAGTTTTTCGTCTTATTCAGATAATTACTATTCATGCGGGGGATTGTTATATAGCAATAAGACAATTTATGTTTATAAATGCAAAATACATATACCAATACATAGGTTGTCATACATAGAGACACGATACATAAATATGATGCACGATTGATATCCGAGGTGAATGAGAAATTGTTCCCACAATACCTACTTGAAGAGGAAAAAAATCAAGTTTGGATAAGATATTCTGCTTGAATTTTAAAATTGTCATCTGAAATTTAAATTTTAAAATTTAAATTCTGATAATATCCAAATTTTTAGAATCTAAACTTAAAACTTAAATTTTAAAATTTGAAAAAAGATTTTGTCATTTTAAATATTATCAAATTATGTTTTAACATATATAAATAAGTGTAAAACTAGAGAAGAAAAAAAATACACCAAAAATCTTCATTTTTTCTACTACTTTTTATTCCTATATTCATTCGAGAGAGAATTTTATCACTTTTTATTAGTAGTATTGTACTTATAAATGCTAAAAATTGCAATGTAGTCGAAGAGGCTTGGGAGATATGTTGCAACTTCTGTTGAGTGCAGTGATGGTAGGTAATAAACGTCTTAAGGTCAGTGGTTCAACTTTGACTCGGTCGTGTAACACCCAAAGTTTCAGATTTTTGATAATACATATATTTGTTCCATGATTTTCTTGTTAGATTATTTACTTATTTAATTTATTTACTTTTATTCTAGTATCATTTTAATCGTTTATTCATTTTACAATAATTTGGGACTAACAATAACTATGATACAACATGTTAATAGGTTTACTATACGTATCATATTTATATTTAGGATTTTGATACATAACTAATTGGATTGTATTTGATGAGCTATTGATGTCTTGATCTATATACATCGGCAATAAAACACATCATGCCACCTATTAAAATATAGTTACTATATTTATTTTTAAATATTTTAAAAATTATTTATTTATTAATAAAGTGTTATAGCATAATTCATTTATAATATATAAATTTAAACATTGATAATACATTAAATATCAATCTTTAATAACTTATGTTATATTTACATTTACGTTACTAATAAAAAAACATGAGATACGATACAAGTTCGTTGAATCTAAGAAGTATGGCCTCAACTATATGGCTACTTTCACTCTCTTTCCTCTCTTATTTCCTCACTCGTTGCAATTCATTTCTTCTCTTATTCTGACCCTCTTTCTTTTAGAGAATATTCATAATTCTCAAATTTTTTGGGAGGGTTTGAGTTGCAAAGAGATCGTCATGAAAGTCATAGTCAAAGCAGGGTTAATTAATTATATATATATATATATATATATATGAAAAACAAAAAGCCGCCGAAGCAATAAGGACTTGTACTATCATGTATAAAAACAATGTTCATTTTTGTTTTTTTGGGTACATTACGCAATTGAACTATGATGAACTTGGGCACAGCCTTGGGATTGTTTTTTTTGTTGTCTCTTGTCTTTCTGTTTTAACCATTGGGGAATCAAATAAACTAGGTATAAATGAGGGCAACCGAAGTTCAGAAAGTCAAGAAATTCATTATCTTTGTGTCTTGCTCTCTAATTTATTTTCTTTTCGCTTACATCCATGGCTTCCTCTTCTTCTTCTTCTTCATCCTCTCTTCGTCAACCAAAATACCAAGTTTTTTTGAGTTTTCGAGGTGCTGACACTCGCCTTAATTTCGTCGCTTTCTTACTCGAAGCTCTGAAAGCCAAGCACATCCTCGTCTTCTTTGATGAAGAAAAACTCGAAAAGGGAGAGGAACTTTCTCCAGCTCTGATGAACGCAGTTGCAGCATCAAAGATCTCCATAATCGTTTTATCTAATGACTATGCTTCTTCAAATTCATGCTTGAATGAACTCTCAAAAATCATGGAATGCAGGACTTCTAAGGGACAGCTTGTGGAGCCTATCTTTTACCATGTTAACCCCTCCGATGTGCGGAATATTGCTAAGGGTTTTAGAAAATCTTTCGAGGACCATGAAAAAAAGAAGCCAGATGAAGTAGTAGCAAGGTGGAAAGATGCTTTTAGAAAAGTGGGCAGCTTAAAAGGGTGGCATATAACAGGAGACAACTCTGACAGGTAAATATTATATCTGAATTATCTTTGGATTTTTATTGCACTTTTTGTCCAAAAAATCTGCTCAATGGGTCAATATATTGTTTTTATAGTTCAAAATTTTAGTACGAAATTTCGAGTACATGAGGATATTTGTTTTTAGATCAATTTCAATGTGAACTTACTTTAAATTCTGTTTAATATTGTCAATGCGATTAATTTTTAATAGAGATTTTCCCGTCAACTAAAATAAGAAAAAAAATAACTGTTTTTTAAAAATTAAAACATTGTAATTGTAATCAAATTACAGAGTAACGCTGCTAGTAGAAGTATATTTTATTTTTTTCTTTTTTTTTTAAATTTTGTTGACATAAAAAAAAATGAAAAAGTTAAGGAACGGAAGGAAGGAGAGAAAATTTGTATATTTATATCACATCATTATTAAATATTATATATTTATATAATTTTTGATAGGTTAAAAATTTATTTTATGTAAATTTTGATAAATTTATATATTCATATCGTGGTTATATTATTTTTTGTGTTATATTTCGTATTGTGCTATTTTTAGTTAGTTAAAATTTATTACATAATCTCTTAATTATTATTAATAACTATAATGATGGAATAATGACTTTTAATTAGCTTGTCACTTTAATTATAGAATATATTAATTAATTATTAAATTCCAATAATATAAGAAATTACAAAGACAATTTTTCATTACTTATAATATTAACTTTAATTTATTGTGTCGTTATGTGATGCATAAAATTATATATATTTTTAAATATATAGTATATTTTAAAAGATTATTTTTTGATATATTATTAGATGAGTAATATTAGTGAGATAATAATATATCTCAAAATATATTATAAAAATAAAAAATAAAATATACGTCATCTCATTAATTCTTCATGTAGCGTATTTTAACTCTGTTAGCTGTGTATGAAATAATAAACCTATATTAAAAGTATTTAAAATTTAAGCGGAGGCCATTGATCGCTGAATCTATCTTATAAGCTAAGATCAGTATATCCTCCGTTTTGTTTTATATGAAAGAAAAAAAGTATTGATTCTGAAGTTTCATTTTGATTATTTTGCTAGACCTGAACCTGAATATATCAAGGATATCGTTCAAGATGTTATAAAGAAGTTAAATTCGATGTCTCAATATGAATCTAAAGGATTAGTTGGAGTCGAGCATCAGGTGAAGCATATTAAATCATTATTATGCATTGGTGGGGAAGATATTCGCATCATAGGTATTTGGGGGATGGCCGGAATAGGTAAAACAACCCTTGCTGAAGCTGTTTATCATGAAATCCATTCCGAGTTTCAAAGCTGTTGCTTCCTTCATAATGTTCGAGAGGAGTCGGAGAAATCCGCAGTTGGAATCAACTCTCTTCGAGATCAACTCCTTTCCGAAATCTTACAAGAGGAAAACCTCCATTTAGGCACTGCCACGATAGGATCTACAGTCATCGAGGATACACTCCGCAGGCAGAAAGAGGTTCTCGTCGTCCTTGATGACGTTAGTGATTCGAAGCAGCTTGAAAGTTTAGCTATTGTGAAACATGTTAATGGCTACGGATATCGATTTGGCTCTGGAAGTAGAATAATTGTAACTTCTAGAGAAAAACAAGTGCTTTGGAATATAGTTGGTGAGAATGGCATACACGAAGTTCAAAGATTAAATTACATTGACTCTCTGCAACTTTTTTCGCAATGTGCCTTCAAGCAGGATGTTCCTTGTTTTGGTTTTGAGAATCTATCAAGGATTATTGTGGAATATATTAATGGCGTTCCGCTTGCTCTTAAAGTCTTGGGCCAGGCACTATATGCAAAGGGAGAATATTAGTGGAAGAGTCAAATAAATAAGCTAGGAGAAGTTCCTGATGACAATGTGATTGATACTGCACTAAGGATAAGTTTTGACGGATTACATGTTGTTGCAAAGAATATATTTCTTGATATTGCATGTTTCTTTAAAGGATTTGATAAAGAAGATGTAATAGAATTACTGGATGATTGCTATCGTTATGCTGCTCTTTTTGTAGTAGCCGAACTCGAAGAGAAAACCCTCTTAACTGTTGCAAAAGGCAATAAACTATGGATGCATGATCTGATACAAGTGATGGGTTGGACAATTGTTCGGGAGGAACCCATTGGAGTAGGTAGTAGAGTTTGGGCATCCGACAATGGTTATGAAGTTCTCGAACATCAGAGAGTAAGAAGCTAACTATATGAAGTATTTTTCGTAATTTTCTTCCCTTAATGTATGAAAATTTTTGCTAATTTTGCTATTGATGACTGTAGGAAAATGAAAAAATCAAAGGCATTTTTCTAGATATGTCTCAAATTCGTCGGATGCGCTTATCTCCAACAGTCTTTACAAGGATGCCAAATTTAAGATTTCTTGACTTCTACAACCCTCCAGACTCTCCAAATGGCGAATGTGGTCTTTCTTTACATAGTCTTGAATGTTTTCCTGGTGATCTAAGGTACCTTTCTTGGGAGTTCTGTCCATTGAAATCTTTCCCTTCAGATTTCATGCCAGAGCACCTTTTTGAACTAAGATTACCTGATAGCAAGGTTGAACAACTCTGGGAAGAAACTAAGGTATGTAGGCTTCAATTTTAGCATTTGTTTCTTATTTGTGTGCAATTCAAACTTTAGAGAGACGCTAAACCAGTTTTTCTTTTTCTTCCTGTGTGCATTTAATTTCTTTGCACAGACGTTAGTGAATTTAAGAGTAATCGACCTTAAGAGATGCAAGAATCTAACTAAGATCCCAGATCTCTCACGAGCAAAAAATTTGAAAAGATTGAATGTAGATGGTTGTGAAAGCTTGGAAGAACTTCCATCCATGATTCATCTGCAATCTCTTGAGCCCAACCTATCTATTGATCTTTGTAGCAAGCTTAAGAAGTTTCCTGAGGTCCCATCACATTTGAAGACCTTAAAGATAACCAACAATGCAATAGAGGTGGTTCCCGAATCAATCAAGTCTCTTGACAAGCTTGTGCATTTGGACTTGAGTGGCTCCATGATTCGAACTCTACCGGGCAGCTTTGTTGCATTGACATCTCTTCAAAAACTTGTTCTCTGTGGTTGTCCAAATCTAGTGGAATTTCCTACAAGAATCAAACGGCTTCCTATTCTTCTAACGTCTATTATCTTAAAAGGTTGCAAGAGCCTCAAGTCTCTACCAATGCTTCCACCACGTTTAATAGAACTAAACGTATATGATTGCCCGTCTCTAAAAAGTATATTGGGAGCACAAGAATTTCGATGTATACCTTTTGGAGGACTTCCTTCCATACACCTCATGCGATTCGGTAATTGCTTCAACTTGGATCCGGGAGCAGTTGAGAGTAATGTGGCTAATACACTACTCAAAATTTATTGTTTTGCAAATAAATGGGTAAAGAATGAGCCACAAAATCATGAAATAGTTGAAGCAATTGTTACTAGCTCTGAAATTTCAAAAAGGTTCAAGTATCAAAGCACAAATTCTTCAATAACTGTCAAATTGTTTCCAGATAGGAAAGGTGTTAGATCCTTGGGCTTTGTTCCGTGTGTTGTGGTTGATTGTGATGATCATGAAGTTGAGGTTATTCGGTTTGTCTGCAAATTTGAGTTAAAAACCAACGGCGGTGATTACCATCATTCTGAAAGTTCATGGGAATATTATCGAGTGGACGATCAAGATCCCGAACGCTTTCGGTCCAATCATGTCTTCATTTGGTTTGATCACAAAATGCTTCAAGCAGACAAGAATTATAAGGAGGCCTCGTTTGATTTCTACATCAGTGAGCAGTTCGATCGTCTCAAGGTGAAGGTAAAGAAATGTGGTGTTCATATATTCTATGCGGATTCAGAAAGAATAGTTATTGACTCTTGAGGGCGAGACTAGCCAAAATTCCACATTTAACGAGTAAGGAGTGGAAGAAAAACTATTGAAGAGAAAATATGCAAGCCAAATATGATCAAACCCTTCTCTATAGTTTGATTATGCGAAGGTCATTTGAACATGCAGATGATGAGAACAAACCAGGGCAATATCTTGCTTCTTGATCATCTTTAACTCCAACTTCAGCAAACTTAGGTAACTATAATTCAATATGATCATATTTACCACACATTTCTTATCAATGCTTATTGCTTCTCACAC
>JBBYHO010000018.1:5664236-5689374 GCA_038382025.1 Adansonia gregorii
AGACTAAAAAATGTTTTGATTAGTTTTAAAGTCTAAATTCATAATCTGATATGTGTTTTAATCTTTCCTGATGCAAAAAAATGAGTTAAAATCGAGTTTTTGATCAATGGTAGACGAGTCGAAATTGTCTAAACCGTGAAAATGACCTATAGGTATCGATACATTGCATATTGTATCGATACATTTAGCCCAAAAACCTTGATAGTATCGATACAATGAACATTGTATCGATACTATGATCACTGTATCGATACTATGAACCATTGTATCGATACCATGAATTGCTGTATCGATACAAGTTGATTTTGTATCGATACATTCCTTTATAGAATGCATATTTGGGTCCTGGCATGGTTTAGTATCGATACATGAGTTCTTGTATTGATACAGAGCTTTTTGTATCGATATAGCTACATGCTGTATCGATACAAATGAGGATATTTCAAAATTTGGTGCATTGGAGCATTGTATCGATACATGAGAACCATGTATTGATACACCTAAGTAAAATTGTGAATTTTCTTGATCTCTTTGTCCCTAGGATACTTCAGAGTACATCCCTTGATGCTGCATCTTTTTATTTACCTTTGATATGATCCCTAGGCCTTCTTGACATCATTAAAATACTTTTTCGTAGGGCGACAACATCGCCCAGTGATCATCGTCCCCTCCTATGTCGATGCTCTAGATTGTTAAAAGTTAACCCGGACAAAATAAGGTGTCTACAGGCATCACAAATTCATTCTCCTCATTAGGATAAATCAATTGATGCTTTCATTTCATAAGAAAAACCTCACTTCTCACCACTTTTTTAGAATCAATGTTCATCTATCAAATGTTGTAAATACGAATTCACATAATAATCTCCTTTCTTTTCATGATTGGGCACCATAAATACATTCTCCTCATTAGGATAAGTGACATTGATGCTTTGGTTTCACAAGAAAAACTTTTCTTTCTACCATTCTTAGAATTAATGTTCGTTTGTCGATTTGGACAAACTCAGATTCATATAATAATCTCTTTTCTTAGCATGATTGAGCACCATAAACATATTCTCCTCATTGGGATAAATGATATTGATGCTTGGATTCACAAGAAAAACTTTTCTTTCCACAAATTTTAGAATTAATATTTGTCTTTCAATTAGGATAAACATGGATTCACATAAAAATCTCCTTTCTTTTAATGATTCAGCACCATAAATTTTTTTTCCTCGTTGGGATAAATGAATTGATGCTTTCATTTCATAAGAAAAACTTCACTTCCTACCTTTTTTTTCTAATCGAAGTTCATATATCAAATGTTGTAAGCATATATTTACATAATAATCTCCTTTTCTTTAATGACTGGGCACCATAAATGCATTCTCTTTATTGGGATAAACAAATTAATGTTTGGTTTTCAAAAGAAAAACTTTATTTTTCACCATTTTTTATAATCAAAGTTCATTTGTCAATTGTGATAAACACGGATTCCTATAATAATCTCTTTTTTTTTCATGATTAGGCATCATAAATACATTCTCCTTAGTTGGATAAATGATATTGATGTTTTGGTTTCATAAGAAAAACTTCTTTTTCAATTATTTTGAGAATTAATGTTCATTCATCGATTTGGACACACTCGGATTCACGTAATAATCCCTATTCTTTTCCTAATTGGGCTCCATAAACACATTCTCCTCTTTGGGATATATTGATGCTTGGTTTCATAAGAAAAACTTTCTCTTTCTACTAATTTTAGAATTAATATTCATCTTTCATAGGATAAACACAGATGCACTATAATCTCCTTTCTTTTAATCATTGGGCACCATAAATTCATTGTCCTTATTGGGATAAATGAATTAATGTTTTGGTTTCATAAGAAAAACTTCACTTCCTACTATTTTTTAGAATCAAGGTTTGGGGGTCAATTGTGATAAATAGGGATTCACATAATAATCTCTTTTCTTTTCCAGATTGGGCACTGTAAACACGTTCTCTTTATTAGGATAAATGATATTGATGCTTTAGTTTCATAAGAAAAACTTCTCGTTCAACTATTTTTAAAATTAAAGTTTATCTTTCTATTGGGATAAATAAAGATTCACATAATAATCTTCTTTCGTAATGATTGCGCACCATAAATTCATTCCCTTCATTGGGATAAATGAATTGATACTTTGGTTTCATAAAAAAACTTCACTTCCTACCATTTTTAAGACTAATGTTCGTCCGTCAATTTGGACAAACACAGATTCAAAAACAATATCCTTTCTTTTCATGATTGGGCACCATAAATACATTCTCCTCATTGGGATAAATGATATTGATGGCTTGGTTTCATAAGAAAAACTTTTCTTTGTACCAATTTTATAATTAATGTTCATCTTTCAATTAGGATAAACACGATTCACATAATAATCTCCTTTCTTTTAATGATTATGTACTGAAACTTTATTCCCCTCATTAGGATAAATGAATTGATGCTTTGGTTTCATTAGAAAAACTTCACTTCCCATCATTTTTTAGCATTAAAGTTCATCTATCAAATGTGGTAAACATGGATTCATGTAATAATCTCTTTTCTTTTCACGATTGGGCACCATAAACAGATTATTCTTATTAGGATAAATAAATTTATGCTTTGGTCTCATTAGAAAAGCTTTCCTTCCCACCATTTTTTAGAATCAAAGTTCGTCTGTCAGTTGGGATAAGCAAGTATTCACGTAACAATCTTTTTTCTTTTCATGATTGGGCACCATAAACGTATTCTCCCCACTAGGATAAACGACATTAATGCCTTGGTTTCATAAGAAAAGCTTATCTTTTTACCATTTTTAGAATTAATGTTCATTCATCTATTTGGACAAACTCGGATTCACAAAATAATCTCCTTTTTTGCATGATTCGACACCATAAACACATTATCCTTATTGGGATAAATGATATTGAGGCTTTGGTTTCATAAGAAAAAGTTCACTTTGTACCATTTTTAAAATTGAAGTTTATTTTTCAATTGGGATAAACATGGATTCAGATAATAATTTCTTTCTTTTAATGATTGAGCATCGCAAATTCATTCTCCTCATTGGAATAAGTGAATTGATGCTTTGGTTTCAAAAGAATAAATTCACTTCCCACCATTTTTTAGAATCAAGGTTCATTTTTCAATTAGGATAATCATGGATTCACTTAATAATCTCATTTCTTTGGTGATTGGGCACCATAAACACATTCTCTCCATTAGGATAAATGATATTGAAGCACTGGTTTCAAAAGAAAAACTTCACTTTGTACCGTTTATAGAATTAAAGTTCATCTTTTAATTGGGATAAACATGGATTCACATAATATCTCCTTTCTTTTAATGATTAGGCTTTGCAAATTCGTTCTCCTCATTAAGATAAATGAATTAATGCTTTGGTTTTATAAGAATAACTTCACTTCCCATCATTTTTTAGAATTAAGGTTTGTTTTTCAATTGAGATAATCATGGATTCATGCAATAATCTTCTTTCTTATTGTGATTGGGCGCCATAAACACATTCTCCTTATTGGGATAAATGAATTGATGCTTTGGTTTCATAAGAAAAAACTTTACTTCCCACCATTTTTAAGAAACAAAGTTCATTTATCAATTGTGATAAATATGGATTCATATAATAATCTCCTTTCTTTCAAGATTGGGTGCAATAAACATATTCCCCTTATTGGGATAAATGGTATTAAAGCTTTGGTTTCATAAGAAAAATTCACTTTGTACCATTTTTAAAATTAAAGTTCATCTTTCAATTAGGATAAACATTAATTCACATAACAATCTCCTTTCTTTTAATGATTTGGCACCATAAATTCACTTCCTACTATAGGGATAAATGAATTGATGCTTTGGTTTTATAAGAATAACTTCACTTTCAACCATTTTTTAAAATCAACGTTCATTTGTCAATTGGGACAATCATGGATTCACATTATAATCTCATTTCTTTTCATGATTGGGCACCATAAACACATTCTCCTTATTGGGATAAATGATATTGATCCTTTGGTTTCATAAGAAAAACATCTTTTCCACCAATTTTAGAATTAATGTTCATCTTTCAATTGGGATAAACACGGATTCACATAATAATCTTGTTTCTTTTAATGATTAGGCACCATAAATTCATTCTCCTCATTAGGATAAATAATTTGAAGCTTTCATTTCATAAGAAAAACTTTACTTCCCGCCATTTTTTAGAATCAAAGTTCATCTATCAATTCTCGTAAACACGGATTCACATAATAATCACCTTTCTTTTCATGATTGAGCACCATAAACGCATTCCCCTTATTGGATAAACAAATTGATGCTTTGGTTTTATAAGAAAAACTTTACATCCCACCATTTTTTGAATCAAAGTTTATTTGTCAATTGGGATAAACAATGATTCACATAATAATCTCCTTTTTTTTCCATGATTGAGCACCATAAAAACATTCCCCTCACTAGGATAAATGACATTGATGCTTTGGTTTCATAAGAAACGCTTTTCTTTCTACTGTTTTTAGAATTAATGTTCGTTCATTGATTTGGACAAACTTGTATTTACATAATAGTCTTCTTTCTTTGCATGATTGTGCACCATAAACACATTCTCCTCTCTAGGATAAATGACATTAAAGCTCTAGTTTCATAAGAAAAACTTCACTTTGCACCATTTTTAGAATTAAAGTTTGTCATTCAACTAGGATAAACATGGATTCACATAATAATCTCCTTTTTTTAATGATTAGGCACCACAAATTCATTCTCATTGGGATAAGTGAATTGATGCTTTGGTTTCATAAGAATAACTTCACTTTCCACTATTTTTTAGAATCAAAGTTCATTTGTCAATTAGGATAATCATGGATTCACGTAATAATCTCCCTTCTTTTCATGATTGGGTAGCATAAACACATTCTCCCTATTGGGATAAAAGATATTAAAGCTTTGGTTTCATAAGAAAAACTTTACTTTGTACCATTTTTAGAATTAAAGTTTATCTTTCAAGTGTGATCAACAAGGATTCACATAATAATCTCCTTTCTTTCAATGATTGGGCACCATAAATTCACTGTCCTTACTAGGATTAGTGAATTAATGGTTCGATTTCATAAGAATAACTTCACTTTCCACCATTTTTTAGAATTAAAAATCATTTGTCAATTGGGATAATAATGGATTCACATAATAATCTCTTTTTTTATTGATTGGGTGCCATAAATGCATTCTCCTTGTTGGATAAATGAATTGATGCTTTGGTTTTATAAGAAAAACTTTATTTCCCACCATTGTTTAGAATCAAGGTTAGATTGTCAGTTGTGATAAACATGGATTCACATAGTAATTTCTTTTCTTTTCAAGATTGGGCACCGTAAACACATTCTCCTCATTAGGATAAATGATATTGGTGCCTTGGTTTCATAAGAAAAACTTCTCTTTCTACCATTTTTAAAATTAAAGTTCGTATTTCAATTAAGATAAACACGGATTCACATAATAATCTCCTTTCTTTTCATGATTGTGCGCCACAAATTCATTCTCCTCATTGGGATAAATGAATTGATGCTTTGGTTTCATAAGAAAAACTTCACTTCCTACTGTTTTTAGAATTAATATTTATCCATCGATTTGGACAAACATGGATTCACATAATAATATCCTTTCTTTTCTTGATTGGGCACCATAAGCGCATTCTCTTCGTTAGGATAAATGATATTGATGCTTTGGTTTCATAAGAAAAACTTCTCTTCCTACCAATTTTTAAACATTAAAACTTCTCTTTCTTCCAATTTTAGAATTAATGTTCATCTTTCAATTGGGATAAACACGAATTCACATAATAATATCTTTTTTTTATTGATTGGGCCATAAATTCATTCTCTTTATTGGGATAAATGAATTGATGCATTTGTTTCATAAGAAAAAATTCATTTCCCATAATTTTTTAGAATCAAAGTTCTTTTATCAAATGTGGTAAACACGAATTCACATAATAATTTTCATTCTTTTCATGATTTGGCACCATAAATGCATTCTCCTTTTTGGGATAAATGAATTGATGTTTTGGTTTCGTTAGAAAAACTTTACTTCCCACCATTTTTTAGTATTAAAGTTCATTTGTCAATTAGGATAAATAAGGATTCACGTAATAATCTTCTTTCATTTTATGATTAGGCACCATAAACATATTCTTCTTACCAGGATAAATGGCATTGATGCTTTGGTTTCGTAAGAAAAGCTTATCTTTCTATGATTTTTAGAACTCATGTTCATTCATCGATTTAGGAAAACTCGAATTCACATAATAATCTCCATTCTTTTCATGACTGGGCACCATAAACACATTGTCCTTATTAGGTTAAATGATATTGGAGCTTTGGCTTAATAAGATAAATGTCACTTTATACCAATTTTAGAATTAAAGTTTGTCTTTCAATTGGGATAAACATGGATTCACATAATAATCTCCTTTCTTTTAATGATTGGGCACCATAAATTCATTCATCTCATTGGGATAAGTGAATGATGCTTTGGTTTTATAAGAATAACTTCACTTCCCACCATTTTTTAGAATCAATGTTTTTTTTGTCAATTAGGATAATCATGGATTCACGTAATAATCTCCATTCTTTTTGTGATTGGGCACCATAAACACATTCTCTTCATTGCGATAAATGATATTGAAGCTTTGGTTTCATAAGAAAACTTCACTTTGTACCATGTTTAGAATTAAAGTTCATCTTTCAATTACGATAAACATGAATTCACATAATAATCTCTTTTCATTTAATGATTAGGCTCCATAAATTCATTCTCTTTATTAGGATAAATGAATTGATGCTTTGGTTTCATAAGAATAACTTCACTTCCCACCATTTTTAGAACCAAAGTTCATTTATCAATTACGATAATCATTGATTCATATAACAATCTTCTTTTTTTTGTGATTGGGCCCCATAAATGCATTTTTCTTATTGGGATAAATAAACTGATGCTTTGGTTTTGTAAGAAAAACTTTACTACCCACCATTTTTTAGAATCAAAGTTCATCTCTCAATTGGGATGAGCATGGATTGACGTAATAATCTACTTTCTTTTTAAGATTAGGCACCATAAACACATTCTCCTCATTAGGATAAATGATATTGAAGCTTTGATTTCATAAGAAAAACTTCAGTTTATACCATTTTTAGAATTAAAGTCCATCTTTTAATTGGGATAAATGCGAATTCACATAATAATCTTCTTTTTTTTTAATAATTGGTGCACAAATTCATTCTCCTCAATGGGATAAATGAATTGATGCTTTGGTTTCATAAGAAAAACTTCACTTCCCAGCATTTTTTAGAATTGAAGTTCGATTGTCAATTGGGATAAACGTGGATTCACATAATGATCTCCTTTCTTTTCATGATTGGGCACCATAAACTCATTCTCTTCATTATAAGAAATGATATTGAAGCTTTGATTTGGTAAGAAAAACTTCACTGTGTACCATTTTTAGAATTAAAATTTGTCTTTCAATTGGAATAACTGTGGATTCATATAATAATCTTCTTTCATTTAATGATTGGGCACCACAAATTCATTCTCCTTGTCAGGATAAATGAATTGATGATTTTGTTTCCTAGGAAAGACTTCACTTTCCACCATTTTTTAGAATCAACGTTCGTTTATCAATTGCGGTAAACATGGATTCACATAATAATCTCCTTTTTTTTCATGATTAGGCACCATAAACGCATTCTCTTTATTAAGATAAATGAATTGATGCCCTGGCTCATAAGAAAAACTTTACTTCTGACCATTTTTTAGAATCAAAGTTCATCTATTAATTGGGATAAACATGGATTCATGTAATAATCTCCTTTTTTTTTTCATGATTGGGTACCATAAACACATTCTCCTTATTGGGATAAATGACATTAATGCTTTGGTTTCAGAAGGAAAGCTTTTCTTTCTACTATTTTTAGAATTAATGTTAATATGCTAATATGGACAAATACGAATTCACATAATAATATCTTTTCTTTTCATGATTAGGCGCCATAAACACATTTCCCTCATTGGGATAAATGATATTGATGCTTTGGCTTCACAAGAAAGACTTCACTTTGTAACATCTTTAGAATTAAAGTTCACCTTTCAATTGGGATAAATATGGATTCACATGATAATCTCCTTTCTTTTAATGATTGGGCACTATAAATTCATTCTCCTTATTGAGATAAATGAATTAATACTTTCATTTCATAAGAAAAACTTCACTTCCCACCATTTTTTAGAGTCAAAGTTCATCTGTCAATTGTGATAAACACGGATTAATGTAATAATCTATTTCCTTTCATGATTGAGCACCATAAACACATCCTCTTAATTGGGATAAATGATATTGATGCTTTGGTTTCATAAGAAAAACATCTTTTTCTACTATTTTTAGAATTAATGTTTGTTCATCGATTTGGACAAACGCGGATTCACATAATAATCTCTTTTTTTTCATTATTAGGCAGTATAAACACATTCTCTTCACTGGGATAAATGATATTGTTGCTTTGGTTTCATAAGAAAAACTTCTCTTTCTAATATTTTTAGAGTTAAAGTTCATTTTTCAATTACGATAAATATGGATTCATAGAATAATCTCTTTCCATTTAATGATTCGGTACCATAAATTCATTCTTCTTATTAGGATAAATGAATTGATGCTTTGGTTTCATAAGAATAACATCACTTCCCATCATTTTTTACAATCGAAGTTGATCTTTAATTATGGTAAACAAGGATTCATGTAGTAATCTCCTTTCTTTTCTTGATTGGGCAGTATAAACACATTCTCCTTATTGGGATAAATGATATTGATGCTTTGGTTTCATAAGAATAGCTTCTCTTTCTACCCTTTTTAGAACTGATGTTTATTTGTTGAATTGGACAAACATAAATTCATATAATAATCGCCTTTCTTTTAATGATTGGGCACTATAAATTCATTCTCCTTATTGGGATAAATTAATTGATGCTTTCTTTTCGTAAGAATTACTTCACTTCCCATAATTTTTTAGAATCAAAGTTTGTTTGTCAATTATGATAAACACGGATTCACGTAATAATCTCCTCTCTTTTTATGACTAGGCACCATAAGCCCATTCTTCTCGTTGGGGTAAATGATATTGATACTTTGGTTTCATAAGAAAAATTTCTTTTTCTACCTTTTTTAGAATTAATTTTCATCTTTCGATTTGGACAAACATGGATTCACATAATAATCTCATTTCTTTTCATGATAAGGAAGCATAAACATATTTTCCTAATTGAGCTAAATGATATTCATGCATTGGTTTCATAAGAAAAACTTTTTTTTTATTATTTTTAGAATTGAAGTTCATTTTTCAATTGTGATAAATACAGATTCACATAATAATCTCCCTTTTTTATGACTGGGCATCACAAATTCATTTTCCTCAATGGGATAAATGAATTGATGCTTTGGTTTCATAAGAAAAACTTTACATCCCACCAATTTTTAGAATCAAAATTCGACTGTTAATTGGGATAAACATGGATTCATAAAATAATCTCCTCTCTTTTCATGATTAGGCACCATAAACACATTCTTCTCATTGGGATAAATGATATTGATGCTTTGGTTTCATAAGAAAAACATACTTTCTACCTTTTTAAGAATTAATGTTCATCCGCTGATGTGGATAAACACGGATTCACTTAATAATATCTTTTCTTTTAATGATTGGGTGCCATAAACACATTCCCTCATTGGGATAAATGATATTGATGCTTTGGTTTCACAAGAAAAACTTCTCTTTCTATTAATTTTAGAATTAATGTTCATCTTTCAATTGAGATAAACATGGATTCACATAATAATCTCTTTTCTTTTAATGATTGCGCACCACAAATTCGTTCTCCTCATTGGGATAAATGAATTGATACTTTCATTTCATAAGAAAAACTTCACTTCTCGCCATTTTTTAGAATCAAAGTTCATCTGTCAACTGTGATAAATATGGATTCATATAATATTCTCTATTCTTTTCATCATTGGTCACCAAAAACATATTCCTTATTGGCATAAATGATATCGATGCTTTGGTTTCACAAGAAAAACTTCCCTTTCCACCATTTTAAGAATTAATGTTCGTTCGTCGATTTGGACAAACTCGAATTCACATAATAATCTCATTTTTTTGTATGATTGGGCACCATAAACACATACTTCTTATTGGGATAAATGATATTGAAGCTTTTGTTTCATATGAAAAACTTCACTTTGTACCATTTTTAGAATTAAAGTTTGTCTTTCAACTGGTATAAACGTGGATTCACATAATAATCTTCTCTCTTTTATGATTGGGCATCATAAATTCCTTCTCCTCATTGGACACCACAAATTCCTTTTCCTCATTGGGATAAATGAACTAATGCTTTAGTTTCATAAAAAAAACTTCTCTTCCAACCATTTTTTAGTTTGGCAGGACATTAATACACATGCAAGTGCGTGGTGTGTGACGAGGAAATGATCAAACCTTTTTGTTTACTTTTGTATTACCATTTCAAAAATAATACAATCTTGACAATCATGCCAAACAAAATATTAGTTGAGAAAATGAAAAAAATACCATAATTAAATAACGATCGAAGATCGAAAGAATCAAGAACCTAGTAAGACATGGCTAGTTCTTGGCCTAACTCTCTGTACTATTCCCAGTAGAGTCGTCAAGCTATCGCACCATGCCCCAGGGTGGATCCTCGTGGATCTATAGGTGCATACAACTTAAAATATTTTTCTAACTTAGGAATATCTTTTTGATCGAGACTTTTCCTTCGTGATATGATGAGAACGAGAAAGTATAGATTCTTAACTTATGACACAGTGAAGGGGACCATAAGATGAATCACTCATCTTATTGGTCTCAAATAACCATCACAAAATGGCTAATGCTTGGAGTCGCTATCGATCTTTCGAGCTAGGCATGACAAGATGCCTATTGAATATGTTTTGAGTTATGAAACTCAAAACATCAATCTCGTGGTCTACATAGTACCAAGATTTGTCATTTGGGTTCAAGAGTTGGCTACGTACGATGAGGTATGAACCTTTTCATGATGCCCAAAATCGATACTTTACTAGCTATGTCTTATCTCAGTTTCGATTCTTTTGATCTTAACTTGTCATGATTTCAATATAACCCTTTTTTAATGCATGAATCTTATAGAAATACAAATCCAGGTTTTGATGAAAAAGATTTAATCTTATATATGCCCTAAAGAGATGGCGAACATAGAGATTTTTAATAAAAATGGCATCTGTATTTTATTTTGAAAAATGGAATATTCCACTTTAGGCATTGGAGAGATACCCATGTGGAATATTACCTAGTTTTACTTGAAATAAATGAAAAACATGAATGCAAATAATCATCACAAAGAAATCATGTTAGTAAGGCAATAAATGAAGTAATAACATGGATCATTCGATGCAATGATAAAGAAAAATGACAGACTATTGGAATTTATCTTACAATTGGCATCGATTATCTGGGATAACTAAATTGTCAATTTTTGAGATGCATCTAGGTTTTTTGGTTAAACGAGGTTTATTTGACATATTCATGGAAATCCAAAAAAGAGAAAAAAAGATTAATTATAGTTGAAAGATAAGGTTGGAGTATCCCTATTGATGGCAAATAAATTTTTGACAATGGAAGATTTTTAAGTCTTGATAATTGTGAAAAGCTGGGTGGAGTATCCCCTCGAAAGGTTGGGGTTGGAGTATCCCCTTTGATGATAAATAATTTGACAAAGGATGATTTTTTTTAAAACTTCAACAAATTTAAAGAGTAGGGTTGGAGTGTCCCCTTCTAAGGTCGGGGTTGGGGTATCCTCGAAAGTGGCATATCCAATGCTTCTTTAAAGAAGTCGAGTTGGAAAATTTTTAGTTGACAAAACTTTGTGATTTAGGAAATGTGTGAGTGTTTCGACAACTTTTGGCAAAAAAATTATTGTCAATGAGGATGGTAAAAATGTAAAATATGTATGGTACTTGATACATGCCTATGGGAGGTCAAAACATGTTCTCGAGTCTGATCGGGGTGATAAAGAGACATTCGAACGTCTCGAGATGAAATTCAAGAAAACAACTCAATTTTGACGATAACTAAAAGCAAAGGACAACATCGCATTATCCTACTTCCCGAATTTATTCTAAATTGGTCTGAAGGCTTTAGAGGGTAGACAAGATACCATTAGAAAGGTAACTCAATGAGGGTCAACCTAAAAATATTCTCAATATCCTAAAAGGTCACTTTCTAGGGGAATAAATTTTCAAGTTTAGATTAATTTTGTTGCTGGCAAAGCATACGAGGGACAAGGTGTGTCAAAATTTCAAAAATCATTTCAGACTTATTAGGCATAAAAAAATTGCAAATAATACCTTTCTAGGAAGGGAATTTCATGAACCTTATAGGAAAAATGCTAGATGGATTTGGAAAAACCTTTTGGTGGGCTTAAAGGGCCTAACCAGAATGCACTTTATTTACTCTAGGGGTTCTAGATAGTCTAGGTTTGAAATATTATAACTCTTTCGTCAGGACTGATCCAGGATGAACAAGACCTTGTTTTAAAGGTATTTTGACACCTTCTAGAGAAAAATATTATAAAATTCACAAAAAAATTGTTTGTAATTTTAAAGTAATTTTTCAATTTTTAACAGTGTTGTTGCCAGCAAGGGACAAAGTAAAGAAGAGGATATTTTTATTTTTTAATGTTTACGGGTCCAAACTGGAGTCATTGACATTCAAATGTCCATGAGTGAAGGGAAAGAGTGGCATGAGCGTCACAAACTTTGCACAACCCTAGAGTATTTTATGATGATGAAACAGCTTGCTGATCATACCACTCAAGGTTTTGACTCATAAACAAGGCACAAACATTTTGGGAACAAGTGTAAGGCCATTTTCATTGCAAAATGAAAAGATTTAAGCTTGTTTAACCAAGATTCTAGATTTGGAAAACTTAATTTTCCCCAAGATATTTTGCTAACTTTAAAAAAATGCTAAGTTCATGCTAATCCTTATTGTTTGAGGTTAACATGCTTGGCTTAGGGACGTTTTGAAAATCAACTTTTAATAGCCATCAAACATGCATTTAGACAAGGAAAAGACAATGAACATACAAAAGGATAGCACAAAACATAAATGGGGATGCAAACTTTACTAATGGTCTTGACAAAAAAAAGTTTTATGCACTTTGACAAGAAAATTTTATGGAAGTTAAAAATGACAATGATTCATGACAGGATGCATGCTAATGTATAAATATGCTTAAAATATGTTAGGCTAATGATTCATACATGGATTAATCATAACAAGATGCATAGATATAGCATAAAATGCATGAGTAAGAGCTATCAAAATAATATGGATGAAATAAGGCATTTTGCACATCAAAAGGGCATTAAGGCATCCAAATCCTAAACTACCATAACCAAAGGCCATAATAATGAATGAGAATCCTAAGAGGGTGATGGAAGCATGGAGAGCTCACTAAAATGAAGAAGATGCTAAAAAATAAAAAATGAAAGTGATAAAGTAAAAAGTTATACCAACAAACTTTAATTTTTGGCCAAATAGGTAGAGTAGTAAAGATGTGTAATAGTTAGAAATGAGTGTTTTGGGGCTGTTTTTGGGTGGTGAGTGAAAAGCTATAGGATTCTAGTTTTCTTGGTGCAAAAATGTGTTTTGGAAACTGAAAATAAGCTGAAATCTAACTTTTTTTAGCTGAGATATAAGTGGTCTATTTATACCAGCATTTTTTAGCAAAATTAGAGGTGTTTTTGGTTATTTCTCAAATGGGACAAAGTGATGTCACCTTGGTGGCTATAGAGTAGCTGTAGGGAGTAACTTGCTGCGAATGTGATAGACATAGGGTGGCTGGTTTAAATGCTAAAATGATTTTCTAGCAAATAGGGTGATTAATAGTGATCTTGGTCAACAATCTAGGGAGAAGTTGGGTGATCAAGTGACATTAACCTTTTTTATCCAATTTAGACTTTAAACAAATGTTTTAATTAATTCAAAAGTCTAAATTCATAATCTGATATGGGTTTTGATCCTTTTTTTTATGCCAAAAAAAAGTTAAAATTGAGTGTTTGATCATCGCCCCCTTTCATGTCCAGGTCTCAAGTTGCTAAAAATTAGCCCAGACAAAATAAGGTGCATATAGCTACCTCTCTTTGATCGTTGCTAAGAATCAGGAACATGCCAAAAATAAATAATCACTATTTTATCCGTGGTGGAATGATGCTTCCTAGAATACTAGGTGTTAGGTTTTCTAAGGTTTAACCCTTTTTAGCAAGTGCAGAGTAACGTGGATTTTTTATATAGGTGACACAGCTTATACGGGTTTTGACTTTAACTTGGGTGCCACCAGCTCATATGGGCTTTGAGCTGAGTGTTACTAGTCTGTGTGCACTTTGACACAGACTTGGGTGCCACTAGCTTGTGTAGGCTTTAACTCAGGTGTCGCCAACTTGTGTGAGCTTTAACTTAGACTAGGTGCCACTAGCTTATATGGGCTTTAATTTAAGTGCCGCTAGCTTGTGCGAGTTTTGAATTATACTTAGGTGCCACCAGCTTGTGTGGGCTTTGACTCAGACTTAGGTGCCACCAGTGTGGGCTTTGACTTGAGTGTCGACAACTTATGCAGGTTTTAACTTAGACTAGGTGCCATCAGCTTGTATGGGCTTTGACTTAAACTTAGGTGCCACTAGCTCGTGCGAGCTTTGACTTGGGTGTTATTAGCTTATACGAGCTTTGAAAAGGTGCCACTAACTTGGGGGCTTTGAAGAGGTGCCACTGACTTATGGGCTTTAAAAAGGTGCCACTGACTTGTGGGCTTTGAAAAGAGGGCCACTAACTTATGGGCTTTTGAAAAAGGTGCCACTGATTTGTGGGCTTTTGAAAAGGGTGCCACTAACTTATGGGCTTTAAAAAGGTGCCATTGACTTGTGGGCATTTGAAAAAGGTGTCGTTGACTTGTGGGCTTAATAAGGTTTCTTGATAGGTGCCTTTTAAATAATGCTTGATTTACGAAGCTCAGAGTTATTACCAGGGACTTCTTTAAGGTTCGGTGAACTTGGCTTGAAGAAACATTGCAAAAATCATGATATGTGAAGGTAATGTGAATGCATGATATAGAATGATATCATGAATGCATGATGTGAAGCCTAATATGGGACATAGCCGTAGTTCTCCTTGTATGGCATTTAGACTCTCACAGGGATGGTGATCCATCCTGGTTCAACTAGGGATTAGAATTTTCCTGATTTCACTGAGGATCATAGGTTGTCCTAGCTCCACTAGGGATATGACAAAAATCTATTCTCAAGAATTTGGATTATTGCATTTCCCGATTCAGGAGGCTCAATTGTTTTATTAATAATTGAAAGGCATTGCCAATAATTTAAAAAATGTTTAACCGATTAGGTTGATGTCTCTAGTTTCGATAGGATTCTAATAGAATACCTGGGTCAATTTTTGGTTAGCTTAAAATGGTTTTTCTTGAGATATGGCTTGTCAAAGCTAGAACTGGTTTGATGTATGGTCATGCCAGAGGAGTGCTTGGATGCAAAAGGTCCATGATTTTGATGGTCAGGGCGTGAGCAGAGTTCCCTATGCTTTTTTTTCCTTTTGATGTAATATCAAGATGTCCTGATGCATATTTTAGTTGATTATCAAACATTAACAACTAAATGACAAGTGCAATGTGATTTGTACAAGGTTTAAAAGAAACAAGGCATATTTATTCATGACAACAAAAGGATACAACTTGCTATACTATTTGACAAATAAGTGATTTGATGGCAAGAAGTATGATCTTTTAGGTGGAAGATGCCTCTGACAATCATGAAATGGATGTTCCTTAAATGCTTTTCAGGATCTTTCTTGAACAATAAATGCAACTAGTATTAGCTGATCTTCAAAAGATCTCTAGGGTTGCTTTGCATTATCTTATAGGTACTCTCAGTTTATGCTTTATAAAAATTTATCTTCTCAAGTTGCCCTTACAAGTTTCCAACTATAGTCAGGTTGGTTGCCCAGATACCCTTTTCGGATTTTCATCTGGACCCCTTTTTGTTTTTCTATTTTTTATTTTTTCCTCTTTGCTCTTTTTTTGTTTTCTCTTTTTTATGAAAAACGTCTTTTTAGGTTTTTGCCCTCTACGTGTAATGTTTTTTGACTGAACCTGAGTTGACTGGGTTGAGCAAGACATTGCCATCCATTTTTGACAAGATTAGGGCCCCTCTGGAGAAGGCTTACTTTATGACATACCATCTTTCCCAATTAAGGGTCTACTTGCCCTATGCATCTTTGTGAATTTGGAGGATCTTCTCTAATACCAATTTGCTTGGGTGAAATTATCATGGGCGCATCTTTTTGTCGTGGGCTCAAATCATATGTCTTTGATACATTTGACCATGGTAGATGGCTTTCATACATTTTTCCTTGATGAGGTTGAGCTGGTTGTATCTGTTCTTGACCTATTTAGCTTTTTCAAGTTTGGTTTCCATCAAGACTCTGAGAAAGGATCTCGACTTTAATAGGCAATATAGCTTCTATCCCATAAATAAGAAAAAATAGGTTAGTATCTATGGAAGTGCAAATTAAAGTTTGATAGGCATAATGTGCAAAGAATAGCTTCTCATACCAGTTTTTGTAAGTCTTGACCATTTTTTCAAGTATTCTTTTATTGTTTTTGCTAGCTGCCTCGATTGCCCTATTCATCTTTGGGTAATAAGGGATAGAATTATGAGGTTGGATCTTGAACTATAAATAGACTGCTTGCATCATTTTATTATTTAAATTGCTTGTGTTATCTATAATGATTTGGTTTAGGAGGCCATATCTACAGATGATGTCCTGCTTAACAAACTTACAGATAGTCGATCTAGTGACATTAGCATATTGGTGAAATAGTTGATCACTACGAAGAAAAACGATACCCATTCAAAGCTTTAGTGGTGATTGGCTCGATCACATCCATGCCCTACATGGAGAAGGACCATGGGGCTATCATGACGTGAAATGGCATTGGAAGGACATTGATCTTGTCTGCATAGATTTGACACTTATGGCATTTTCGGGCATAATTGATTCAGTCTCTCTTGAGAGTCATCCAGTAATAACCTGCTATCATGATTTGCCTGGCCATCTGATGTCCATTAGCATGTGTGCCATAAATCCCTTCATGAACTTCTTTGAGGATCTTTTTGGCTTTTGGCGTATAAATGCATCTCAACAATACTTAATTGTGACTCTTTTTGTATAAGATTTTTCGCTCGAGATCAAATTCCATAGCCAAGCTTCTAATAGTCTTTTTTTAATCTTGATTGCATGTTTGGGATATTGCTGATCCTTGATGTAATGAAGGATGTCATAGTACCATAGTAGGCCATCCTTTTATTTTTTGACACTATGAAAATGAACCAGAGTTGTGTAGATACTCATATGGATGGGAGCAACGTCAGACTCTTGGTTGACTTTAAACATGGATGACAAGGTAGCCAAAGCATCAACTATTTGGTTATTTTCTCGAGGTAAGTGTTGAAAACTAATATCATCAAATTCTTTTTTAAGCTTTACTATCAACTTCCTATACTGCATCAGCTTGGCATCATGAGTTTGCCATTCTTTTTTCAATTGGTAGATGACTAGGGCTGAATCACCAAACACTTATAATATCTTGACATTCCTCTCAATGGCTGCTTGAAGCCCTATGACA
This sequence comes from Adansonia gregorii, assembly GCA_038382025.1. NCBI lineage: Eukaryota > Viridiplantae > Streptophyta > Magnoliopsida > Malvales > Malvaceae > Adansonia > Adansonia gregorii. The sequence continues at coordinate 5,682,051 of JBBYHO010000018.1, forward strand.
CAAGCTTTATATTCTGCGATATTATTCATGCAGTCAAAATTTAGCCTTGATGTGAACAAATAATGACTCCCATTGAGTGACATCAATATTGCCCAATTTTATGTCCTAGAGCATTTGATTCTCCATCAAAATACATCTACTAGGATTGATCTTGGTTAGAGGCATCTCTGTCTTCATAAATGCACATTAGATCTTTATTTGGGCAACCAAAATATAAGGGTTCATAGTCATCTGCCACTCGACTTGCCAAAAAGTCAACTATTGCACTACCCTTGATGAACTTTTGACTGACATAGGTAATGTCGTATTCAAAAAATAGGACTTGCCATCTAGCTAGCCTTCCTGATAGTGCAGCGGCTTCACAGAAATACTTAATAGCATTAAGCCTTGCAATCAACCATATGGTGTGATACAACATGTACTGCCTAAGTCTTTTGGCTGTCCACACTAAAGCACAACATAATTTCTCAACTACGGAGTAATTACACTCGTATTTCATGAACTTTTTGCTTAAGTAGTAGATTGTTTGTTCCTTCTTTCTTAACTCATTATGCAGCCCTAATACACAACCCATAGATTTGTTAAAGACTGCCAAGTAAAGGATTAAAGGTCGACCGGGCACCAGTGGTACCAACAGTGGCAGGCTTGACAGATAATGTTTGACTTTATCAAAAGCTTTTTGACATGCCTTATTTCACTCTCCTAAATGTTGTTTGTGAAAGAGCTGAAAGATGAGGTCATATTTGTTAGTGAGCTAGGATATGAATCTATTAATGTAGTTTAGTCTCCCCAAAAACCTTCTCACTTCCTTTTAGGTTTAAGGTGGTGGCATATATTAAATGGCTTTGACTTTGTTTGGGTTAATTTTAATCTCTTTTTCGCTAACTATAAAGACTAGAAACTTATTCGAAATGACTCTAAAGGTATACTTAGCACGATTCAATTTAAGTTGAATTTTTCATAACCGCTCAAAAAGTTTTTAAAGATTTGTGATGTGCTCATCCTTTTTCATTAACTTGGCAATCATGTCATCAATGTAAACTTCAATTTCTTTGTGCATCATGTCATGGAATAGGGCTACCATGGCTTGTTGATAGGTTGCCCTAGCAATTTTGAGTTCGAAGGGCATGACATTATAGAAAAATGTCCCCCACATGGTTACAAAAGTTATTTTCTCCCTATCTTCGGGCTCCATCTTGATTTGGTTGTAGCCTGAGAATCCATCCAAGAAAGAGAATAGAGAATTCTTGGCCATGTTGTATACGAAAGTGTCGATATAGGGTAATGGAAAGTTATCCTTAGGACTATCTCGATTCAAATCTTGATAATCAACACACATTCATACCTTGCCATCTTTCTTTAGGACTAGGATTATTAGCAACCTATTCTGGATATTTGGCTACTCTAATAAACCCTACATCAAATTGCTTCTTGACTTCCTTTTTAATTTTGAGGAGCATTTTTGTCTTCATCCTCCTTAACTTTTGTCGTATTATTTTACATCCAGGCTTGATGGGAAGCTTATGGACCACTATATCAGTGTCTAGTCCTAACATGTCTTGATATGAGCAAGTGAATACATCTCGATATTCCTAGAGTAGGTCTATCAACTTGGTCCTAGTTGTTAATTTTATTAAGGTTCTAATTTTAACCTCTTTTTGGTCTTCTTGAGTACCCAAATTTATTACTCCTGTTGGGTCTTTATAAGGCATGATCTATTTTTCCTCTTGCTTAACTAATCATAAGAGGTCTGGTGGTATGGAGCTTTCTTCAAAATCCTCTTCAAGATCGACTTCACTAGTGCAAATCGACTATTCAAAATCTATCTACAAAGACCTATCAAACACATCCATGTCACTATTGTCAGGACACCTGAAAGGGCAAAGAAATAAACATTGCAAAAGGCATACACAACTAAGGGATTTGGATAAAAATGAAGGTAAAAGAGTAATGGAGACAAAAATGTTGAAAAATGATACACAATATGGAATGATATATGCAAAAGTCATTTCATTGATAATGTTTGATAAAAAATGCCCCTTACATAGGACAACTATCTACCCTTGGGTGAAGGCAGATAGATTTTCATTTCTTGACATTACATGAAAGGGACAGGAAAAGTGCAGGGGCTTTTGTCATGACCTTATCATCAAAATCAGGTCTTAGTGGAAGGAACATGAATTTTATGGCTTGGTATCTTGGAGATAGAGGACGTAAGTTCTTTGTTTAGGATGAACAAGACATCTTTAGCCTTTTGCTCTTTGGTTGGCTTAGATTGATTCATCCTCCCTTGAATAAAATTTTTGATGGAGAGACAGGAACATTGTCGGCTTTGATTCCTCTTTTTGACCCAATGATCATGCCATCTCCCGGTTATAGATCCTTTTTTCATATTGCTTTTTTCAGTGTGCATTGGCTTTGAATCCTAAGCCTCTTTTGTTGGCTTAAGTGGTGACCTATAGGGCTCCGACCATCCTTTGTAGATTCTTGCTAAGCCCTTTTCTAGCACTGAAACTTTTGCCAATAGTCATTTTTAAACCCAAGTGTTTACTCTTTGACAGTTGTGGTTTAACTATTGGTAATCCTTCTCCCATAAATATTGTATTAACAAACTCGAAGGATTGGAAGGATAACTCTGGTGCATCCTCATTAGGCTCTATGTAGATATCTTTAGTGAAAGTAGTGGTGATAATTTTTTTTAGCTCCATTGGTGACTACTTTGTCATCTATCACAAATTTAAACTTCTGATGGAAGAGGATGGGATAGCTCCGGTGGAATGTATCCATGGCCTTCCTAATAGGCTATTATAAGAGGGATTAATATCCATAACTTAGAAGTAAACTTCATATACATAGGCTTATTTGAAGTTGGATTGTGATATTCCCAATTACTCAATGACATGTACCATCAAAAGCCTAGACTATGGTGTGGCTACTCTTGATGTTGGACTGATCGACAAAGATTTTGCTTAATATAGTCATAGGCATAACATTGAGGACTGACCTATTGTCTCTGAGTACTTTCGGCAAAATATATCCCTTACAATGGGTAGTGATATACAAAGATTTGTAATTGCCCTTGCCTCTGGGTGAGATCTCATAATCAATGAAGAATATATAATTATCGGCTATGATATTGTTCACTAGCCAATCCAACTTGTCAACGGGGACGTCCGAGGGCACATATACTGCATTTAGCACTTTCAGTAATGTATTTTGGTGAACCCCTAAATTAAGAAGCAAAGATAGCACATAAATCTTTGGTGGTTATTTGCTTAACCAATCTATAATGCAGTATTCACTGTGCTGGATGAACTTAAGAAATTTTGTTAACTTCTCTTTCACTTACTGCTTCCTTTACTTTCTCAGGCTTGAAATTCTTTGCTTGGGCCTAAGTGGTGCTAGTGCTTGGAGATACGTCAACCTTTAATTTTTCTTGAGCTAGGGAAGCGTAGCACCCATCGCTATAGGTTAGGTGACTAACTCCTTATAGTTCCATTGTAGCAGTTGAGGGAGTTAGTTCTCTGATTATCACTACCTAATTCTCGTATTTTCGTGGGATAGCTTTGTTAATCTTATACGAGAATGGTTTAGGTACTTCCACAACCAACTTCAATGTAGGTGTCAAAGAACTAATCTTTGGAGTTGACTTGCCATAAAAAATAAGAGGTCAATTTCTCTCGTAAGGTGTCTGCATGGTTTCATCTCCTATCATATTAATAGATTCAGCAGCAAGTGCGATCTCATGATAGAATTCTATTTGGCCTTTATTCATCATTCTTTGAACCATGGACCTAAACTCTTTGCATGTTTATAGGGTATGACTTACAACTGTATGGAAGTTACAAAAGTTGTCCAGATTATCTTTCAATTATTCTGTTGTGTTGAGTAAGTTGACCTAAATCAATGCTTGCTAGACCAAGAACATTGGCATCCTTAGATCCTCTATGCTTGCATTTACTTCATATTTATTCTTAATGTCGATCATCTTTGTAGCTAGCTCAGTGTGGTTTGGTAAAGGATTACGAGCAACATTTGGTCCTGGTTCATCTCAAACTGTAAGACTTTTAAGTTACTTAGATTTTGCACATTTCATTTGAAAGATATGTAATTCTTACTGTCATGCCTTATTGCCCTAGCATGGTATTCATAGTGGGTGTTAAGATTGTACCATTGCGGGTATGGTGGCTTCTTTTCTAGGACATAGATTGGGGCCACTAAATCGTTTTGGAGCAAGGTCTGGTAGAGTTTCTTGTAGGTCATAAGGATAGGATTAAAATGTTGTCTTTGTTGATTTGCACTTCGATTGCTAATTACATATTGGTTACTCGATTGGCACTTTGGTGAACTTATAGAGGGTAGCCTTGTGATGGGTTTGATGGGATTGCAAAGGATAGGTTGTAGGTTATGGCATTAATTAGCTGAGGGGGTATGGTGATAGGGCAAGAATACAGTGTGCTTGGGTAGTGAAGGTTAGGTATTTGACACTATTTTAGCTGAGATAAGCTAGCATAACTTATGGCATTGGCATCTTTTTCCTTCTTTTTACTGGAAATAGGCTTCTTGCTTGATCCAAATGTTTCCCTGGCTAACATTCTACCACACTTAATGGCTGCATTAATCATTTCTCTAGAGAGGACTAGGTCTATGAATTTCTTGGTGGTATTCTCTATGAGCTTTTTATAATAAAGAGTACATAAGATGTGAATGAAAATGACTGTCATCTCTTTTCTGTAAGGAAAGGCCATACTAAGGCTACTTCTTCCCTTCACCTTTGGGCATATTGTTTGAAACTTTTAGTGGATCTTTTCTCAAAATCCATCAGGGAAAGTCAATCTGGCACTCAATCTGGCATGTGCTGGTATTGATTTAGAAAGACCTTAGCCAAGTTGACCCATGATTGGATTTTGAAATAGTCTAGCTTGATATACTATTGAGCCGCTGCCGCAATGAGGCTATGTTAGAAGCAATAGATGAGGAGCTTCTTATCTTTCTCATACCCAGCCATCTTTCATAGGTACATTTTGACATGGATGGAAGGGTTGGTGGTTCCATTAAGCTTCTTAAACTCTGGGACTTTGAACTTTGGAGGAATGACAAGGTTGGACATCAAAGATTGCGATTGCATGTCAAGAGCTTCAAACCTATCACTCCCCTCGATAGCTTGGAGGTGTTCTTCCAGTAGCTAGAATTATTCACTTCTTTGGTAATTATGGTGGACTTTTGACCTTTTATTTTCTCTGGTTCCTCATGGTTAAGGGGTATCGGATCTGTCGATGAGACTCCTACATTCAACCTTTGAGTACCAAGAATGAATCGACTTGTTGCAATGAGATTTAGGTAGATAACTGAAGAAGCCTGAACGGTAGGTGTAGGAATGGGCCATTGTTCTTGCCTAGTTTCCCTTTGGGTAGGTTCTAGATTATTGGTAGGGAGACTTTCAATGTCGGAAGGATCATTCCTTATTTCAAGAATGCTGGCTTGCCCTTTTTCTTTCATAGAGGTGGTCATCAGTTCCATAAGTTTTGCAATTTGATTTTGCATTTCATATTGCTGACGAAGAATCTAGTCTTGTGATTCTTTAACCATTAGCTCAAGTTGCTCAATACGAGCTTCATGATCAATCTCCATGATTTGCTTACAGCATCATGTGTTGTAGTAGTGCATGATGTAAGGTTTCGTGTTCCTGATTGATCTCAAAATCCCTTGCACTTTTATGGCCTAATTCTTGTATTAGACGTTTTTGAAAAATGTATTTATTGATGAGCATTTATTATGCAATGACAAGTTAAGATAATGAATGGTTGATACAAGTGCAATCAAAAATGGTGAAATTAAATGTGCATAAGCATTAGAGACAATTGATTCTTGGAACAGCTTCGTTAATAACATCATTCATAGAGTCATAAAAGGGTTTTTTCTTTTATGACATGACTACATCTGAAAGTATCTAACATGATTACATTATGTAATCACATGATCAAGAAAACCCAAAAGTCATTGCTCACAATCTCTAACAAGTACAATGTCTCGCCTTATAAACTGAGTTGCTTCAATCATGTCATCCGCCTCTTATTGAGCCATCCAAACTTGTTCAGTGAGGTGCTGATGTTGTTCTTGGTAATTTAGACGTGCTTGGTTAATTATTGCTTGCCAATCTAGTTCATGTTTCTTGGAAGCCTTTATTAGTTGATTGATATGACCTTAATAATCTTGAAGAGATTATTGTAACTCCTAGATTCTATGAATGAGGGCTTTACTTTCAACCCTGGAAGCTCTCGCATCTCGTATTTGGGCCTCAAGTCTTTGATTCCTTCGTTGGTAGGTGAAAGTAAGAGTACGTGCCTTCGTGAACTTTTTTTGCCGTGCCTTCGTGAACTTTTTTTGTCGATTGTGGCTTCCTTCTTTTACTGATTTAGCTCACGATTGAGAGTTGCAACTTTTGCTTCCATTCAACTGATGTCTTGCTATTATGTCGGGACTTGTTAGCTTTTCAGAGTGTCACATAATCCTTGGTTAGGCTCTCAAGGTCATCTTTGAAGCGATCCTTTTTTTTTAAGAATCGATCCATCCTTAGCTGGCCCTTTTCCTCCTTAAGTCGAGAGATTTCTGTAGCAAAGGATGCCTTTTCTCACTAAAACTCCCTCCTAAGTTGCTTGATCTCAAAAGACGGTTCCTCTATTAGGATTTGCATTATCCCAGAGTTAGGTGTGGGAATTGATTATTGATATGACGGAGTCTCCATTCTTCATATCCAAGCATGGTGGGGTTTCCTCTTTAGTATCTTTTTGTATAATGGATCTTCTTTCTAGCTTGGAAGGCTAACTAAACTTTTGCTTAATAATTGGGCTCTCATTATTCAAAGTCCCAATATCCGAAGTCTTCGAACAACAGGATGAATTATTGGCATTGAAACTTATGCAATACCAATAAAAGAGCATAACTGGTATTTCCCCATAATCCCATGAATGGTACATAAGTATAGTCTCCACATCTATACGCAATCGGTTGAGGGAACACCCATATGGCTCTCCACGTGATTTTTTCTCCCTTGATGTTTTGTAATTCCTTGCCCAATGCTTTTCTGTCTTATCTTAATGGCATTCTTCCTTTAATGTCGTGGAAAGAGGACTAATCTTGAAGAAGAAATTTAGCCGAACTCTTCCTTTCCTAACATAAAAATGACTTAGGACCATATCTGGAGCAATAGGGCACACCCGATAAACCTTCCTGTTCCTATTCTTTTGCAAAAGCTAAGGGCACAGATGGTTTTGGTGATAATGGTAGAAGAAAGGTTGATTTTGCAACATAGGTGAGAAAATAA
>JBBYHO010000018.1:5754103-5777559 GCA_038382025.1 Adansonia gregorii
CCCAATTGCCACCTCTAAGCCTAACTCTGTCATATACAACTATTATTAAAATTTTAAGTTAATTTTACGAGTAAAAATAATATTAATTTAGTTAAATTTTAATATTGATTAATTAAAAAATAATAAAATTATTTAAACAAAAACAAAATAAATTAAATAAAAAATAATTATTCACTTAAATAAAATTCCCAACATTTAGATTTGTTAGATAAAAGTTAAATATCTTTTATTTGTCAGTTTTAAATAAAATAAAAGATATTTGTGAACGAAACCGTAATTTGAATAAAAAATATTATATATATTATAAATATTAAATTTATATTTATATTTTTTTCAAATAATAATTTTAAAAATAATTTTTAAAAACTTATTGAATTAAATTCGAATTTAAGAATTAAGGTGTTTTAAAACAGGAAGCATTCCAAGTTGTATCGTATGATACTGCAAAGGTATCAATGAAAGGTGACACATTCTTTCATATATTACCGGCCAGGTCGCAGTTTGATTTTTTTTCAAATCTCAAATTTAGCTTTATTTTTTATATGATCAAATTTGTTCATTTAAATTTATGTTGCTGTTCATTATATTAAACAAAATTTAATTAATATATATTTTTTATAATTCAATTTAAATAAAAATATATTATTTTAATTTAAATTTATCGTTTCAGCTAGCTTGGTACAAAAATATTTGGGCTCGAGCCTAGGGCCAATCGGACTAGGCTTTCTGAGCTAGCCAACCCAAGTCTAGACCCAAGTAGATTAGTTCACGAATCAAGTTGCAATCCTAAATGTTTTTAAATTTTTTATTTAAATTTGATCCGACGTGTGAGCTTATTTTATTGTTTAAAAGTAATTAAATATAACAAATTTATATTTTATAATTAAATTTAAATATAATATTTTTATTAAATAACTAATGATTTGGATCGGGTTAATGCAAATTATTAAATTTTATATCCAGACCCAACTCATTAGCTTATTTTACTGTTTAAAAATAATTAGATATAATTTTATATTAATATTAATATTTTTATAATTAAATTTAAATAAAAATATTTTTTATTTAGATCAAATTGACCAATATCACTAAATTTTATATCCAAATCCAATCTAATATAAACTAAGTGGACTATCTTACCTTTAAATAAATCTAAATATAATCATATGTTGTTAGTTTTATTGTTATTATATTGTAAATTGCGGGTGTTTAAATATTGCACTTATAACTATCCATGAGCCAAGCTATCCTCCTAACCTGGTAAGCTCAATTAGTTGACTCGTTTGAATTGAGTTTTGACGTAGTTTTTTATAACTTAAATTGAATCAATTCTATAAAAATTATTATTTAAAAATTAAAAAATATTTTATTTAAATTTAATTATAAAAATATATAAAATTTATATAAAATTAATATTTAAAATTTTTTATTAATGTATAAATAATAATTTAAAATTTCAACTGAAATTACACTCGCCAGACTGAATTGAAATCAAGTACAAAAAATTTAAAAAATTGTCGGTCAGCGAAACCTCCACTTGTGCCCGAGTCCCAGAAAGGTTTTGGCCCTCAGATGGCCGTCGCAAACTATCGCCCACTCACTCGTCCGGCCATCGTTGAATTCAGGAGAGCACGCGTAAGTATATTTTATTGGCTATGCGGAGTCGCCAATTTGGATTCCATGGGCGCCGCGTCCAACTTAGTTTTGGGCTTCTGTTTGTTTTACGCATTTTGATTTTTTTTTCCTTTTTCCTTTGACGCTGACGTATAACTGGACGTATTCATGATGCGATTTGATTCGTAGACCACAAGGATTTGAAGTTATTTTTTTTTTTAAATTAATATTTTACGTATAATAAAATTTAATTAAAATTTTTTTATCAAATCATACCAGATCCAGACTTAATATTGAAAAATCAGTACCTATATATTAAAATTGTTTAAATTACTCCTTTATACTAAAAATCTCACCTATAAAACATTTGACAGAATATGTGAAATTATAACTTTATTTAGATTTAATAATAAATTTATTTATTGGTCAAGTAATGTAATTGACTCGATAAATTAAGTTTAAATTGTTTAAAAAAATTATTTAAGTAATTAAAAAATAATTTAAATTTAATTATAAATATTAATATAAAAATATTTTTAAAATTTATTATTTTTAAATAATAATTTAAATTTTTAGATTGATTTGAATTTATGTTAAGAAGTTAAAAAAATTCGAGTAATATTTTGATTTGAATTATAAATATTTTTTATTTAATAATTTTAGATGTAATATAATATAATATAAATATATTAATATATTAAATTTTAAATAATATAAATTATTAATATATTAAAATTTATATAAATATAAATATAAATACAAATACGGTACCTAAAATAAAACAAGACAGGAAAAACGTAAAGGATGGAGAAAGCGTCAAAAGACCAAAAAATAAGACCAGACCAGACAAGGGTAAAATAATAGTAAATGTCTTAATAGGTTCGTACATCTCATTGCTACCATATTTATGGTGGCACCAATTAAGACCCAAAAGAGCTCAAAGGCTGAGAAACACAGGATAAAACCCAAGGGAGTTTAACACCCTCAGAATTCAATACAAAAAAACACAAGTTGTCTTTTCTCTTTTTCTTGCCTGTTACAGTGTGTGTGTTTTAAGGAGGCGCTGAATGATACCAAGTGACAGAGAGAAAAATAAAATAAAGAAGTTATTTTTGGGATTTTAGTTTCCTACATATCTTCTCCTCCATTGTTTTCTAACTTCCTTTCCTTTTGGCTTTAAGAAAAACAAAATAGAAAAAGAAAAAGAAAGTTTTTTTTTTGTATCCAAGCAATGGTTAAGTGCTACCCTCTCAACCTTCTCTTTGTAAATAGCTCTCTGCTTTGCCTGGATGCTCTTCTTGCATTGATTGGCTTCTTTCAGGTCTGTTTTTCTTAACCTCTTTTGTTTGGTTGATTTTAATGTTTATGTTTTCTTTTGCTAATGCATCTGGCTTCTGTGATGGTGTATAATTAGTCCATATATGGGTTTTAATTTCTTTCTTCGAAGGAGATTCAGTAATGTTTTTCCGGTTTGGGAATGTGGGTCTTGCTTGGTTACTGAGAAAATGTTAGAAAGACATATAAGCGTCTAGAATCTTATGGCCATTGCTTGAGAAATTGTAGTTTAAGCAAAGTAATTCTGTCTCTTCTCTCTGCTAAATTTTGTGAAATTTAAGCTTTAGTTGCGTTCAAATGAATCCTTTCTAATGAAAATGAGTGGAGAGTGAGCCAATATAAAATTTAGCTATGTTGCTTAGACTCTTCATTTTTTTTCAAATAATCAATGTCCGATACATATCCAATGGACATGGGTATGGAGGTCATAGAAAATACCCATGTCTGAGTAGGACTCAGACACTTAATAGTATCCAACACTCACCTCCACTCTAATGGTTCTAGACTTCTAAGCATTGAGAGGCATAGGCCTCTCGTGTACTACCTTCATAGATTTTAAAAGAATTATATCTAAAATCATGAAACTTAAAAATTTGGTTAATAACAACTATCATTTGCAATAAACTTGACTTAATTTTCTTACATACCTTCAAAATCATTATAAAAACTAGAAGTGTCCTAACAAATAATGAAGTAATTTGAGTTTTATTTTCTTAATCATATATATCAAAACTATTTTTTTCTAACATATTGTAGCCTTTGTTTAACCAGCTTTGCAGGATTCACCTGCGGAATCAACTAGTTGGGTGGACACGTCAAAAAGTAAGCGAAACCTTCTAATTATTTTGCAAGTCTTTTGTGGTTGTTCAATTTGTGCTTGTTCATGTGGTTCTTCACTCGCGCACCTTGGCTAATAAACTTTTGTCTTCTTTCAAAGAAACTAACATTGATGGAGCAAATGCTAATTGCAGGTTCTTCATCTCATGATAGGCTCTTCTAATTGTGGTAAGAGTTAGTGAGGTTCTTCTGCTATCTTATTAATTTTCTTAACTACTGTTGACAAAAAAGCAGCACTGCGTTCCTGTGAAATGGAGTTTACCCTATACTTTTATGTGGAACCATTCTCGAGGAATTTGTTACCTTCGAAGTGGTCTAAACAAATTCTGAACCAGTTCCTTGGTCCTGAAATTCAAAACTATAATGTGCAATAGTGTCTATATGTTTTTCTGCAATCAGATAATTATCTTTGGATCTTCTTTTGTCTTTTGACAGGTTATTTCATTTATTTTTTGTGCATGGTTGTTGCCTCATGCAAAAGGTGGCTTTGCTGGTCTAATGCGTGCGGCTTTGTTCTCATGGGTATGTTTCTCTTTGAGTGACAAAATAACTTATATTTACCTCTAGTACTTGTTTCTCGAGCCTTTTTGATGAGATCTGTCTTTGGTTTAATGGTGAAAACAATACTGCAGCCTTCCCCAAGATTCTGTTTTTGGCTGCATTTCTTCTTCTCCTGTCTTTCTGGTAAGTCTGACCACGTCTTAATGATTTTTTTTTTTTGTTCATTTTAATTGTTAGTCATGTAAAATTTTTGCCTTTGAACAATTAGTTTTAATTACTACTGTATACTTTAAGGGTTTTTATCTTTTAATGGTTTTTTTGATTTATTGGAGTTTCTTCCACTATCAGGATCTTTAAAAATAAAGATAAGGTTATGCCAACTTGAATAGTGTACAGTTCCTATCCTACATATGGTATAATCAGTAATCAGATCAATAAGCAATACTCCCCTAATCTCAAATTGAAAGCCTTACTCTTGATTGTGGTAGTTACAAAAGTATGTCCTTCAATGTTGAGGTGATGCTATCCTATGTTGCTCCGACTCTTCATTTTTCTTAAAGTACCTACGTCCGACAATTTTCAGATATGGGTGTGGGGATTTGACCTTCCAAATACATGGAAAAACTTAAAAAAAATTGAATATACCTATATTCGACGCTCACACCTAAGTCTGAGTAACATAGCTGCTATCTTTAGTTTATGTAACAGATTCCTACTTATAACTATAATTGTTTATAAGTAACCCTATTCGACTAAGGAGAAAATGCTTTAGGTAAATCACTTGACTAATCACACCATATTTCCATGTCATCAATTTTGAATATTTCTCTCCGTCTTACATTGCTCTCAAACTTCACTAGTTCATTTGACCTATCCTTTCTTGCCTGCCATGTAAGCTGATCTAATGCAAATCATTGGACTTCAATGAAATTGAGTAGTTTCTTCTATAGCTAATGGTGGTTGAAATGTAGTAACAAAATAAATTTTAATTGATTAATATAACTTAATATCTCTTGTGTGTTGCTAATGTTCGACGTATAACCAAAGTCAGGCATTATATGTTGAATAAAATATTAGTGTAATTTATTTTTGATATGCTCTCATGTTGAGTTGACACGAGAAATTGGAAAATGTCATGGAATCGTTAGCTATGTAGCTCCGACTCTTCATTTTTCTTGAAGTACCTGCGTTTGACACATTTGTGGACTTGGGTGTGGGGATATGACCCTTTAAAAAGATGGAAAAACTTAAAAAAATTGAATATATCCATGTCAAATACATAAACATTTCCGAGTCTGACAACATAGTTTGTCAGTGGTGTATTATGAATAACATTTTTGTAATCTTCAAAACTTTAGGAAGGATATGCAAGTAATTGTTTTTTATTAACATAAGAGACATTTTGCAAGGAAATAGTGTAGTGTAATTTATAAGGTACATATATGCTTTTATGGGAAATGATTTTATAGGGCCGACCTTTGCCATCAGGCAAATGATGAAGAGGACGGTGATGAAGAAAATAGTAGTCGGCAACCTTTGCTGGAAAGTTCTAAGAACAAGGCAGGCTTGTCTAACGCTGATAGTTGTCGGAAATGTTGCTCTTTCCAAGGCATTCGTGTTGGTAGCAGACAAAAATTTGTTATTGTGGTATAAGTGCAAAATAATTTCTATTTACGATGCAATCTTTATCATATATAGAGTTATTTTATTTTTGTTTTTTTTCCTCCATCAGGTCATTATGCTCAATATCTTCTTAATGATCTCCATTGCTGCAATAATCTGGATTGGTGTAGGGAAGAATCCTATTGATTGTTTAGTAGTTGCTCGGGTATGGATCATATTACTCCCTAATTATGATGTGGTACTTATAACATGAAAGTATACCTTGATATTTTTTCATATTTTCCTTCACATTTGTTTGTTGGAAGTCGCTTGCTGTACAAATTAATGCCAGGCTAAATTATGATATTTGATCAAACAATAGGGTCTTAAGTCTTAATGAAAGGGAAGAAACTTTATTTTATTATTTTATTGCTGAAGGTGGTTTACAAACACAACACTATAATGAAAAGGGTCCCTATAGGATTTGAAAATTCGGGAAAAGAAAATTTTTTTATGTTTTCGGTGTGACTTGTAGTTAGCGGTCCATAACCGCAATTCTTGTGCAGGTATATATAGATTTTCTTGCCACGTTGGTACTTATAATGGGTGGAGCTTTTGGTTGCTATGGTGAGAAATGGCTTTCTTTTGTTATACTATTACTGCTATGCATGGATTCAAGCTTTTCTGCGTTTATTATCTCCCCCCTTGAATATCGGAAATATTGTATCGATCACACAATGTCTTTGAGAACTTTTTCCATTGAGTTCATGCAAGCAGAATAAGATGGAAAATAGTGTCCCTTCTTGAAATAACTATTCTTGGCAATGACTACAAGTCTCCATAAATCTTAAGTATTGAACTTCTGCAAACCCTTATGCATGAATATAATTTCTAGACCAAGAGCTTAAATATAATGTTCATGCTAATTAAATATTTTCAGGGATTGAAATTTACTTATAGTTTGTATGCACATTGTCTAAGGAACTTTGAGACATTAACGAAGTCATATTAGATGAGGTTTTTAATATAACACATTGTTGTGAACTGGTAAACCTAAAAATTTAAGTTGTTAGATCAGGTTTCGGTAACAGTTTTAATACACTAATGAATTCATATTAGAGAATATATTGAATGAGTAATCACATGAGAGTTTAATATAGCAAAGAAATACACACATGCTTGAATATAGACACATACCTTAAAGTTATCAAGAGAATATTTTTAATTTTATTATGCTTTCTTTTCTCCTATGGTGATTGTTATTTGTCCCAAGTCATGATTGAGAAAGGGGGGGATCAAAACTATAAAATAACTTTTGATTTCATCCTACCCTCTCACAAATATAATTGTTTAACTTCTTATTGGCTTGGGTTTTAAATCTTCATATGAAATGCAATTTTTGAATAGTGTTTAAGACTTGTTTAAGATTGTACTACCTAAAGATAGGGTTGTTTCGGGACACATGTTCTTGCTATGTTTGTGTGTGTGCATGATACTTTGCATTTTCGACCGAGGGAGCAAACTTTACATAGATGGGACATAGTTGGAGAAGCTTGCTAATTCAAGGCTTACGATAAGTAAATTGGTAGAAAACTTTTGGGATGACTGTGGAAAGGTGCAGGATTAGGGGTGATTTAAGGGGGAAGCGGTAGCTTGAAGCTATGGTTGTGGGAGTTTCCGAGTTCTGACAGTGGCTAGAAATAGAATAGAGTTTTGGAGGAAAGAATAGAAAGCATGTGGATTGAAGGTTATTGAAGTTAGTTTATAGAATTGAATAAGAAGACTAGAAAAGCCGTAACGTTTGAGGTTTGCTTTCAGCACTATGATGATGATTTAAATTGGATGCAGAAAAATCAAAACAAGAAAAAAAGATGAAAAGAATAGTCATAAAAGAGAAAGAGCGTGGAAATTATTCCTATGCATCCATGGCCCGAAAGACTGAAATACTCGAATTCTCATCAAGCATAAGCATACTACAATATGAAAGTTGTGTAGATATTTGGAAAAACTCTTGCATTGTTAATCCATCAAAACTATGATTGCTGATCAGAAACAAGCTAAAAAGCAAGAATAAAACCAATTTAAATTTCACGAAAATACAACTTAACTCCTAAAAACTCCTGCAATAATCAAAACTTGACAAAGGAATATAATGTATCCTAGTCAAGTCACACTTAGTTTCCGGAATGACAATAGTGCTCCCAAAAAAAAAATTCTGTAATTCGTAATATAAATCATGCATTGATAAATTGAAATTCCCAACTAAGGAATAGTGACTCGAGATCTTTAGTGGATGCATCGAAGTTGTCCAAAACAATTCTTTGTGTTACTACTTTAAATTCTTTTTTTAGCTGTTTTGGTTTTATCTTGAACGTTTTCCTTTAATTGTTTATCAGGTTTCCTTCTATTTTCTAAATTGAGGAGAGTACGATCAGAGAAAGCTTCATCAGAAATGTGGAAGGTTTGCACTTTGCACTTGCTACCTATTCTTTTTTTTATTTTTTGTTATGTACCTTTCCAGGGTGAATCGTAGTCTTGATTTCTCGACGCTTAAATATGCTAAAACACATTGCTAAAATCTTGGTGTAATATAATTTCAAAATATTCTAGAAGTTCGTCTCATCGTGCAGGTAGCTGGTTTAGCAGTTGTCTCCGTCTTGTGTTTCACATCGAGTTCTTTAATAGCTCTTCTTACAGATGTTCCTGTAAGTACTTGATAACTTAATTCCTCGCCACAATGTTTGAGGGTTGTTTTTTTCTTTAGTTTTCCCAAGTTAGGCATGTGCTCTTTCTTATGGGGTTGATTTTTTCTTTTGTTGGCAGCTTTTTCATCATTGGAATCCAAAGAAGATAAATGGTGTAAAAGCACTAGTTCTTCTTATTTTGCACTATGTTTTAGGTATGTCGTTCAGTCTTTGAAGATCGGGTTAATATTACAGTTTTGACAGTAATTTTTTCCCCTTCATATTTTAGGTTTTACGTTTTTGTCAAGTGTATCGAGTTAATCTTTGGGGTCTATTGATAGGTTCATCAATCCCTTTCGCTTTTGTATTGTGGTTTATGAGAGAGTTGCCAGCTTCATCCATAAGTAACAGGCAAGTGCAGCCAAAAGCAATAACTTTTATTCGATATGGAGCAGCGGGAATGCATCATCATCAATACTGGACTACTGCAACAAGTTCAAAAAATCAGGTATCTGAATCTGGCATTCGCTGTAACTTCTTATTATGCTAACGAAATACACAAGTTGTGGTGAGTTTTTAAGAGAATTTAATCACTTATAGCTTTAGAAGGAGAGGAAGAATGAAATGCTGATGGCATAAGTTGTGCTTGAATTGTATGTTGCTCTGACTTTTTTGTTCTTTCTTGAATTACCCATATTCGACACTTGTGGTTGACGCATATCTGGACATAGTTATGGGGATATGAGCTTCTAAAGACCCCCAAATTCATGGAAACACTTAGAAAAAATTGAAAATTCCCATATCGGATACATACTTATATTTGACACTCACACTCTAGTTCTAGTAACACAATTTGAAATGATAGCTCTAAGGTGTGCTTGGTCTTTAGCCAAAAACAAGTATAGGATATCGTGTTTATGTTCTGCTAATGGCTTTTAGACATGGCATAGGAAAAAAAACACAAACACGTCATAAATACATGAACATATCAAAATCCATATAACTTGAATTATTAAATATATAACAGAGGAAACTCGATTTTGATACGAGAGAACACAACATGTGTACATAGATTGCCAGATCTACTTTTGTTATTCCTTAAACTTTAGGATATACCCTAATCCCTTTGTTATTTCATTGCTAAACCTGCAAAATTTTCAGTTATTTGAATTTGATAACAAACTATGGCAACTATGAGATTACAATTGAGCTTATGATCAATCCGCTAAACTATACAAATGAACTAGACATCTTCCGTACAAAAAACATAGCTGTAAGCTCTCTGTTTATCTGCTTCACGATAATGGTTACTGTCATCTACCTTTCTCGGTGTTCTTTTTTCTTGATGTTGGATGATGATGGATGAAAAACATGATATCTGGGTTTCTTTTTTATATTGTAGGTTTCAAGGGTAAGTCCGATTTGAGCATGTAATTATCTAAACAACCACAAAAATAGAGCACTTGTTCCTCTGCCATCTCCATAGGGGAAAGTTGGATGGAAGTTTACAATGCACCCGTCGCGATTTACAGAATTAATCAGTGCATTACAAATTCAAATTGCCTTTGATTCTTAATAACCATACTTTGACATCATATTAAATGTTTATAGGTGATACGATTTGTTGTAGGATCTAAGATTCTTAAGCATTAGCTTATGTTGTAAATGTTATCATGAGGTTTTGTTAGATGCAGTTGATCATAAGCCTGAAATAATTCATTTGACTTTATGGCTGTCTAATTGGTTTATGAAAGCACTCCCAGCAGGTTTGGGTTTAAATCTCGGCATTTGAAATCCATTTTTCTATTCCTAAGCCGTGATTGGATATGCAGATTGGGATTAGTGATTTTATTTAATTATATTTTTTATATTTATTCTTTTTATTATTATTTTACAACTATTAAGTTTCGATTTATCTATCTAAATTTATTGCGAATATCAAGTTAAAATACTATATTTAGATATTTGCATCAATAAAATTCAAATAAATTAAATATTAAAATTTATTAAGTTTATATATAAAGCAGTGAACTATTATGGTTGTAATACAAACCTTTTATATAATTTTAAACTTATAATTAAATTTTTACATCATCAAAATAATTTGTTAGAATTGCCTACATTGTCAAAATAAATAATTTTATATTTTGCCCTAAAAGGAAACTAAATTATTAAAGATTATTATGTAAATTTATGGTTATAATACATAGCCATTTACGCGACCTGGAAGATATATAAATTTATTATCCCAAAACCCAAAATATTATAAAATTTTTATGTGTTAATAATTCATGTTATTTTATTTATGTTTTTATTCATTCGTCTATTCATATAGTGTTTATATAATTTTTTATATTATATTTTAATTATTTTTATATATGTCGTATTCTTGTTATTTTTTATATGTTTAAAGTATTATGAATTTATATATAAAATTTTTACACTAGTTAGTCGTTTATGTATATTTGACATATTTATCGTATTGTATTTATGTTATTTTTTGTGTAATGTTTGTATTTATCTTAATTTAGAACTGACATCTATATTATACATATATAAAAAAAATCTAATGTTATATATTTTAAAGAGGTTAGCATATATGAAAACTTACGTATTTGATTTAATATTTGTGTTCAACCTTCTTGATAAAAATTTTATTTTATTAATTATTTTTAATTTTTTAATTATATATCTACAGTGGTTGATCCATTAATCCTTTCGGCAATTTATATGTTAATTGAGAATTAGTTTATTAATTATTTTTAGTTTGTTATATTTAATTTTTATTTTTGTTAAGGGATTGATCTTTATCTTAATTCATTGGTTGATTTAGAATTGATAATCGACAAACTAAAAAGAAAAATTTACTATATTAATTATTTTTAGTTTTTTATATTTAAGTTTTTATATTTGATTTTTAAATGAGGTATGTGCAAAACAAAATTATTTTATTAATTGAAATTTTTATTTAGTTTTTAGATGATGTATTTAAAGGATTGATTTATAGGTTGACTTACGGCTTAATTTAAGATCCGTACCCAACCCGTTTGGTAAAAAAAATTAAAAACTTTTATCTTATTAATTATTTTTATTTTATTTTTTAATGGTTTATTTAAAGGGTTGGTCTGCACATTGACTCAGGATCAATTTAAAATCCATAACAAATATGCCAAAAAAATAAAATAAAAATTCATTTTATTAATTACTTTTATTTTAATTTTATAAGTTTATTTAAAGGGATTAATCCATACATTAACTTGAAGATCAGTTTAGAATTGATACTCGAACCCGGAAAAAGTTTAAAAATATTTATTTTAATAATTATTTTATTTTTATTTTTAAATAATCTATTTAAAGTAATTGATCCACGCTTTGACCCATTGATTGATTTAAAATCTATATCAAATTTAAATAACAAATATTAGTTAATAAAAAAATAAAAAATTTAAAAATATCATTAATTATTTTATTTTTAAATAATATATTTAGAATAATAAATTTATTCAATAACTTCAAATCAATTAAAATTCATATTCAATTTTAAATATATATTTATTTTTTAATAAAATTTAATTTATAATTAATAATAATTAAAATTTATAAAATAAAAATAATTCACTCAGCAAACCGGGGCATAACTCTGGTGGAAATTGAATTTTGATAAATTATTGTACGAGGAGTAAATTCCAAATTTAAATTGATTACAGGACCACAAGAACAATTTTACCTAAAAAAATTGATTTATATTTATCTAGGTCTAAGGAAAACATGACACTTCACTTGCACAGTTAACTGTTTGGGGCACACCGCATCCGTACGCTGACTTACACTTTAGGGCTTTACTCTAAAGGGGAGGATTTCTCTTTTCGTTTTTCATTTCAATTTTGCGATCAGTGAGAAAAAGGCTTGAGGGAAAAGAGAAAATGTCCGGGGAGATTGAAGAAGACGAGGAACGACGTCGTCAAAGGAATCTTGAAGAAGCTCTCGAAGTCAAATCCCTTCGCCGTATTATCAGTGCCTACCTCAAGTACGTTTTCCGATTCTTTCTTTATTGTTATTATATTATTTTAATTATTTTATATGTTTTGTTTCTCGGGATTGATCGATCAATTTGAGTAGATTCATTTAAAAGGGAAAAAAGTATCCAAAAAGATAATTTTTTAGTTTTTTTTTACGTAAAAAAATTCGGCTGCATTTCTGGTAAAGTTAAAGATAATCTAATCCGATGTATAAAATAGAAATTAATTTTAATTTGGAGGATGAACTAAATATGATTAGAATGCATCTAGATTAATTTTTGGTATTTAGCTTGAATCGAAGGTGAGTTTGATATATTATTGATTATTATGATTGAAGTATTTTACTTCTAAATATCATGTTTTCTATTACATTGGTATGCAAATTTACATTCTGTTTGGTTGGAAGGAAAGAAAGAGGGAAACAAAGAAAATGTTTTAATTTAATGGTTGAGTTAAAAAATTTACATATGTTGTTATAGTATTAACTTTCTGGTTATTATATTTTATGTACAAATTCTGCTGTTGTTAGTTGTTACTCGGTTATAGTCTGCTGGCAATTATTCTACGCATGCTTTTGGTTACAATGCTTTGTTTCTTTTAGCCTCACTTTGGTTGTTGATTTTGCAGTTTTGCTAATTGCTATTTGTTATTTGCTTGCTTCTTTTCCAAAATAAAAAGTTTCTGAAAGGAAAAAAAATTATATATTTGATTAATCATGATTAAAATGTTATGCACGTTCTAATATAATTGTTTCATATAAAACTAAGGAAAGTTGTGCACTGCTAATGCATAGAGTAATAATCCTATTTTCTATTCAAAAAAGAGCTTTTAATTTTCAAAAAATATTATGTGCGTTTATATTTCAAATGCACTTTGTACCTTTTGTTTCCAGAGCTAAAGCAAGTGCTAAAAGGAATGATAACCTTAAATGAGAAAGAGGGTTCGATCATTCCATCATGTTGCTTAAACTGTCAATGATCTCTAGCAATAGACAGTTTCTAACTTTCTATGCCAACCCTATTTCTCTTATCAATGATATTTTTCCTTTATTGCATGGATTATTTATGTAGTTATCCCGAGGCTGCAGAAGAGGATGTCATAAGATATGAAAGATCATTTAAGAAGCTTCCACCTGCTCACAAGGTGTTTTCTCTTGCTTGTCTAATTGTTAGAAGTTACGTTTTGCTGCAACTAATCTCAAGAAAGTTATATATTGTTGGCCATTATCTTGTACTACTTTAACATGTTCAAGACCATGTTCATTATGATGATTAGCCATTATATTTTGAGAAAAGAGGAATCTAAATTTAGTACTTTTTGCTCAGGACTGGAATTGGGTCTTTTTAGTTGTCAAGGAGGTGTAACCCTTACCTTTGAGTCTAAAGCAAATCAAAGAGGGAAATTTTATTGAAATTGACGTTAAAAATTCCTTTTCTGGTGTGCTTCAAAGGTAGGCAACTGTAATGATGGATACGAGGATTTTCGATTAGGAAATATTTGATACGTGTGCTGCCAGAGACAAGTGGTTGGGCCAGCTTGGTGACACATTCTATCTAACGATAACCGACACTTTCCTAATTACATGCATTGAGAATGAAAATGTGCCTCCCTATTGCTATGAAGCAAAGGGAACTTAACTGTTGTCTTAGTTGCTGCTGTTGTCAAGGGTGGAAGCAAAGGGTGATTTTGAACCCAACAAGAGAAAACTGGAAATTAGTCCTAATTTCTCCTGAGTGATGTGATGGTTTCAGTGGAAGATTCTTGCAACTGTGCTAATTCTCAAAAAATAAGGGGGAAAAGCAAAAAGGAGAAAGAGGAAATATTTTAGTAATCTCCTTAATTGGAGTAAGGAAATAGCCAAGCACACTCGCAGAGAATGATGTCTATTTGTCTCTCTTAGTATTCCAATTGGTTGTTTTGCTATTTACTTCATCATACTTTACATGTAACATTGCTTGGAAATGTACCGGCCTTATCTAAAATATGCAGTCATTTAAATATTCTAATATGCTGCAAAATCTTCATTAGAATAGGAACTTTTTGTACAAAATTTCTCGTTTCTTAAATGGTTGCCTTTCTTATTGTTTTGTACTTTTCAGGCTTTACTGCCCCACTATCCTTCCAAGTTCCAACGTTTAAGAAGGTAATTTGCTATGTACTTGCTTTTTTTGTGGTTTAATAATCTGGTTTCAGTTTATGCCGCTTTGTTGAGAACAGGTGCTAAATCTTATCTTGAAACTTATGTTTGACCTCATTGAAACCTTTTTGAAAGTACAAGGACTAGATTTGTTTCTTTTAAACAGTTTGTGTTAGTGCAGTAACCATATTCATGCTTAAAACTTTCAGGGAAAGGAAAATTGTTGTGTTGTGCATCTCAACTAAAATCTGTTTTCGACATTTTGACAAATTATAATTTCTCACATTTATTTCTGCAGGTGTATTTCTATGAATTCATATTTTATATTCACCATGCTTCAGGTGTGTCAGAGTACATTTCTACTTCTCTACTAGTTTACACTCTCAAGAGGTTAGATAATTTGGAAGAAGAATACTTGAAATGCTATAATTATTAATTGTTTGGCAGGCATTTGAACCCCCTTTAGATATGAGCCAGGATGTGGGTATTTGCGAGGATCCACACCTAGAAAACTTTGAACATGAGCATTGCCACTCTGAGGAGAGAAATGCTTCCTCTTGTCAGTCTGCATCAACCAGTGGAAGCATGTGTTGTCCCAAACATGCTCAAGTTTGTTCTCAGGTAAGAAGCGGCATAATGAGCAATCCAATAGCAGAGGTGACTACTTACGAAATCTTTTTGAAATATAATTAACCATATAATAAGTATCCAAACTCAAACATTTGATTGGTTCTTAATTTATTTCTTTTTCATTTAGAAATTTGACTTTTGTAGATAGCTGCAGGAGGTGCAAAGTGAACATCAACACAAAACCATTTCTGGAAGCTGCGCAGGAGAGGTGGGAAATTACAAAGAGAAAGCTGAATGTTGTGGAAATGATGTTGCTGATTCTAATGGGAATGTAATACTTTTTTATTCTTTTCATAATGTTTATCTTTCACACAGAAAAATGAGATGTTGGATGTTGGCTGGATGAAAAATTCAGTTTTGTATCTGCAAAAAGTCCTTAAAGATACAACAAGTTCTTAGTTAATTAGGTGTGTCGTTTGTAACCCCCCCCCCACCCCCCCAAAAAAAAAGAAGAAAGTAGGGGTGGTGCCTTCTTATTTATCATAATTTCTTTCTGCAGCCAAGCACTTGGCTTAATTGCTTGGTATGTGATTCCCTGCTCAAAGAGTAGGATTCATATCCCCCCTTCCCAAACAAAAAAAAATGATTGTTTTCCCCTTATCTCTGTAGTTACATATTTCTATTATAAATTAGTGCTGGGGAACTTTACGTTGTTTTGCTATCTAAGTCCCTTCCCCCTCCCCTTTTATTTTTTGTTCCTATGTTGTAAGATGTGTGCATAAACGTGGTAAACTAGTTCTTGTCTTGTAGAGTTATTGTCTATTCGAACAAAATACATTCGTGCAATGCATTCAATTGTTCATAAAGACAACTTTGGAGATCATTGATGGGAAGTTTCTCTTTCTAGGGGGAAGTAAATATTAAAAAAAAAAAATTTAACTACTATTCAGAGACAAGTTGAGGCTGGATATGAGAGATGATTAGGGCTACATGGAGCCCCTCATTGAAGAGTCCTATGAAAAGACTTCTTTACCTTTTTCTAATGCTTTATCCTTTTATTCTCTTGTGTTTTGCCTTTGTTGGTTTGAGATTTGTAAAACACATATAATACTGCAATTTTTCTGTTTTTGAAGAAGAGAAAGAAAGAAAAGACAATGATATTTGACTTCCTTTTATTTCTTGTATTTTGGCATATTCAGAAACAAGCATTCCATGCACTTTCGTTGTTGTCAATGTCTCTAATTTATTCAAATATGATATTCGAACTATTTTCTGTTTTCCATTCTATCCTAACTATCCCAGCCTATCTGGTTTTAAATCAGGTTTCCTCATCTCCACATGACTGGTTGGATCCATCATTGCAACTGAATGTTCCATTGGTTGATGTTGACAAGGTTTGTTGGTGCTCATGCTCTTAGTGTTGAGTTTTGAATTGAATTGTTAGTCTTAAGTTTTTACCCAACCTCAAGTACATACATTAGTTTTATCTCTTACATTATTATGCTAGGGTTTTATAATATAGACTTGTTCCAACTTGGACTATGCTGCCGTGGTTAGAAATTCGGTTTGGAATTTTTAGCATGAAATAGGTTTAGTATTCTGCAGGAAGGAATAATTTTGAGAAAATCCTAGATGAATTTGAGTGGAGAGAACCAGTTATATAATCTGGCTGGTTTAGAATTTCATAATTAAAGCACATAATGCTGGTAAGAAGATATAACTTAAGTTCATGTTCATTGTTGAATATGCCTCTTGAATGCCTCCAACAGCCAAAGGAACAAAAGAATACTTTCGATGCCACTGGAGTGAGCAATGGGGATCGATTGGATAAGAGTATGCTTGTATGACTTCCAGGATCATGGGGACTAAGTTGCTCGGAAAAATTTGAATACAGAGTCATAAAGCCCGGATAGGGGGGCTACTATAATAGCTTTTCCTGATCTCTCCTAAGGCTACAGGACTGCTTTTGTCTAGAATGGGGGCTAATTGATTTGTATGTGATTACAGTCATCGTTGGAGAAAAGTAGAACCTTTGAAGAGTAAATATTAGTACTTTGATTGGTACTTCTTTTCTTTTAGTCAAACTTCGATTGCCGCTTTTTGTGAAGTTCCATAAGGATTTAGCATGAGCGTTGCCTACTTCCAATGGAATTGAGTCTGTGATTAGCAAATGTGGTAGACTGTTGGACAGTTTAGTTGGAGCTAATTCTACATGATGTTGTGGTTCTGTTTGGATCTGGTTTGGAGTTCCAGCTCCGTGCTTTTTGCTAGATCAGTGATCATATGGAATCAGCTACATCATTATGGTCAATTGCTTTCCTCTTTAATGCCTTATTTTCACAGTTTGTTTAAACTTCTATCGGGTTTCTCGTTGTCACAGTTATGGCAAACTTACCAACTGGGCAGATCTAATTGTTGACTTATTTTTAAGTATTATTAATTCGGTAATTTCTTTCTTGTTTAGGGCAATATGGACTTGTTGAATGTGTTACCAAACAATATAAAATATTTACAAATATTCAAATTCTTGTTGTAAATTAGTAAATGTAATCTGTTTTTTTGTGGGTATTTTTGGATCCGTAATGTTTTCACCCTTGTTTCTGCCTTTTTAATGTCGTATGAACTTATTCTATTTAAACAAAAAGTGTTATAATTCATGTCTAATTCTCTTATTTCTCCAGGTCCGTTGCATAATAAGAAATATTGTTAGAGACTGGGCAGCAGAGGTATTGTTTTTTATTTTTTATTTTAATTGATTTTCAAGTTTGGAGTAATTGTGGATGATTAGGTCAAACATGTATATGTTCCTTTTGTATGGTTCTTTTGATATATGTGGAATTATTATTTTATTACAGGGAAAGAAAGAACGAGACCAGTGCTATAAGCCCATTCTTGAAGAACTTGACTCTCTGTTTCCCAATCGCTCCAAGGAGAGGTACAAATCTTCCTTTATCTTGTTACTTTGTACTTAGTCCTGTCATATAGTACGTTGCAGAACTTCTTGTTTTTTTTCCCCCTTGTCAAATGATTTTGATGATAGCATTATTTTTCAATTTGGTATACAGATGCATTTTTTTCTGTGTAGCAAACTATTAATATTGGGATTATTTTCGGAGTATTATTGTGATAGACAGCAAGCTTCCTGCTTGCATATGAATCTAATGGCTGTGATGATAAAACCATATATTTTGTTGTAACTGTATTTTGTTGTGCGACTTTATTCTGTTTTACTAGTGTAGTAAAACCATATATTTTTTTGCAACAGCCCTCCTGCATGTTTAGTTCCTGGTGCTGGACTTGGGCGGCTAGCCCTAGAGATTTCATGCCTTGGTATGTATTTTATGTCAAACTCTTACTGCTTTGACCCGAATGAGACTACTATTGTGTTTAACATTTCTCATTTCTTGAAACAGGTTTCATAAGTCAGGGAAACGAATTTTCATACTACATGATGATATGTTCAAGTTTTATTCTTAATCAGTAAGAACTTTACCTCACTAGTGCATTTATGCATGCTAGGCCCTCTTGGTACAGATGGAGTTTCTGTTAGATCTATACTCTTCTTTCTCCCAAGGGGCATAAAATTTGCTTGTTCTCTTTCATTTTCCAGTACTGAAACAATTGGACAATGGACAATATATCCTTGGATCCACAGCAATTGCAATTCACTTTCAGACGATGATCAACTTCGTCCAGTTTCGGTACCTGATATTCATCCTGCAAGGTATTGAGCCATTGTTTGCTTTTGTTATTTCCCCATAAAAGCTTTGCATGTATATGTTATTTACTTGTCTCGAACCTGTTCTTTGCAATATGCCTTCCAAGGCTTAGTTTTTCAAGTCCCATGCTAAGGAGGCGCTTTTTGCCATGATGGTCAAATGTTGATTTATTTTTAGTTTTTATACTTTATGAAACCCCTAGTGGTAGAAAATGATCTATATAATGGAGTCTATGTATAGCAAAGGCCTAGTCTATCTTTAATAAGTTATAAACCTATCAGTCTACAAAAGCTTTAATGGACAAATCTTTGTATTGTTGCTTATAAGACTTATGTTGATTCAATTGATGTATTTATGTCATAATTTTTATGGGAATTCCATTGCTCATTTGCCATCGGCTTTTCTGGTTACTGGCAGTGCAGGGATTACTGAAGGATTTTCTATGTGTGGTGGGGATTTTGTTGAAGTCTATAATGATTCCAGCCAGATTGGTAAAATTACTGTGACTTATATCTGTGATTCCTTTTCCCAACGACCTTTTGTTCCCTACATATTGTAATTTTTGTTGTATTGAATAAGAAAGTTGTATTATATGGGACTTATTAATGCTATTTGCAGGAGTTTGGGATGCTGTTGTGACTTGTTTCTTTATTGACACAGCACACAACATCATTGAGTATATAGATATCATATCAAGAATTTTGAAAGAGGGGGGAGTGAGTTCCTTACTGCGAACACTGTTTTATTCAGTTTCCTTCTGTTGTAATCATTTTATCTTTCACGTTGCTTTTGGGTTGGCTTAAACATTGGTTGAATGACAGGTTTGGATAAACTTTGGACCTCTACTTTATCACTTTGCAGATATGTACGGGCAGGAAGATGTAAGTTTTATTGCGAGCACTTCTATGCTAAAGCATGTGTATTGGCTGATATTATTGTTGCTCTACTCACCTCACCTTTAGAGGTGTAATTGAGTTGAGTTTAAATAGTAAGAAGCTTGATTTTGAGTTAGACTCGAATTTTGGCTTGAGCTTGAAAATTGAACTACTTAAGCTCGATTGATAAGGAATATTTACCTAGTAAAAAAACTAGCTTGATTCCTATGCTCGGTTTCAAACTTAGTTATTTGTATTTGAGCTTGAGCTCAAATTGGGATTTTTCTTACTAATTAAAAATAATTAAAATATATTAAAATAAAAAAAGCTCAATTAGGCTTGCTAGCCATTGGAGCCGGATATTAGGATACTTGAACTTGGCTTGCTTGAAACTTGAGCTCAGCTTGTCAATAATTGAGCCGGGCTTTGAGTTTTGCCCTTCGAGTCAAGCCACAGTAGTAGCTTGCAAGCACTGATGTCTTGTTTGCATCCTTGCTAATCTATCTGCCTCCCTCTCTCCTTTTCTTTATTTTTCTGCCTTCTAGGATATGTCAATTGAGCTGAGTTTGGAAGATGTAAAGAAGATTGCTTTTCATTATGGATTTCAGTTGGAGGTAATATTTGTATACACCTTTTTGATCATCTTTGTCCCTTAAAATTTCGTCCACTTATTTTTGGCAAAGTACGTCTTGGAACAGCTATGATTGATACCGTAAGATATTCATGACTGCAGAAAGAACAGACCGTTGAAACAACCTATACTACAAATCCTCAATCCATGATGCAAGTAAGTTTTTGAACCCTGCTCTCTAGTAAATTCCCATTCTTGTCACGTTCTATCTTATTAAATCTAAATGGAAATGGTGCTTCTCTTCCTTTGGTGATGCCCTGTTGCAATCCTTAGATCTCCACCAAAAGGGGTATAATTTCAAAATCTTCTCATAAGAAAACATCAAGCATCCACGTTCATAATCATACAGTTCAGTGCCTGTTTGCATACGCTCTCATGTTCTTAGGCAGTTGATTATATTTCAATCAAAGACACCAAGAAACATTTTACCTGAGTTTTGCTAATCAAATTGTTCATCGGTGCCTGTTTGCCTTTATGCTGATATGTTGCTTAGTGGTCGTTTATATGTCAATCAAAGACCAACAAACATTTTACCTTAGTTTTGCGCTTAGCCGCTGTCTATTTTCAGATAATGCTATCTATACAATTAAATATTACAAATTTTGTGGGAGCTAATATGGTTTTGTCCTAAAATGTTACTTCCTGATTATAATGTTGTTTGCAGAACCATTACCATGCTGCATTTTGGACAATGCGAAAGAAAACAACTTCTACAACATAGCACACAATGCAAGAGATGATATGTATTCCCCCATTAACATACTCTCAGGTTTTATTTCTCGTTTGGATTCTTCCAAACATAAGACAATTATTCCCCTTGCCTCTGTCTATTTCTATATTTTTTTTTTCTGATGCTTCTGGCCAAACTGAGGGTAGCTCCTTAAGATGTCTTGTTGTTTTGGATTGGATTATTTACAAAACATATACTGTCATTTTCTATAATCAGTTATTTCATTAATTATAGTTCTAAGCAGTGTTGTCAAGAGCGCAAGGCATACTCTAGGTGTTAGAGCCCTTATATTGCCTTTTGCGAAAAGCGCAAAAAAAAAAAAAAGAAAAAAAAAAGCTCGCTTGAGTGAAGGTGCAATATGTATATGTGTATATAATAAGCTTAAAGCTTACAATTATGGTAATGAATCTAAAGAGTGGTCCAATTTATTAAAATAATGCAATTATTTTGTTGCCTAATATGTATGATTTCCTCACGGTCTCCCATTTGTTGTTGAATACTCAACTATTGAGCTGAGTTTGATACTGTCTTCTCCTTATTAGGAAAGGTAAATCTAATGAAAAAAGTTAAAAATTAAAGAAATTAAAGAGAAAGTCAATCAGGTGGGCTTTCTCTTTTTTTTTTTTTTTTTAAATAAAAAAAAAGCATGTCTAGACGCACCAGGCATGCATTTGATCAAATGCCACTCGCTCGAAAATATCTGAACCAGGCACGCTTTTGTTGTCTAGCGCTAAGGTGTATGCCTTAACAACACTTGCTGGCGGGACATTCTGTTTAGAACTAAAATTTTGTTTCCAAAGGTTCCAACTGAGAATTCACGTTAGCTGGACTTTTTTTGTTTATCGAAGTATTTGTGTTTAATATTTATGTTTGGCATATATATGATTTTTCAAATATATAGTAGAACTTAAAATTTTTGAGTATATTTGTGTCATACATTTTTATTTGATACTTGAGTTCCTATAATATAACTTAGAATAGATGATTATGCGGAATCAAATTATTCATGGGAAAGCTTTGCAACACAGGTTAGGTTGTGTTCGAAAGTAGGATAATATATAGAATAAAGACAGCCGTGAAGGTCAAATTATCTTTATTATTACTTTTTAATGGTTTTGTCATGAGAGTTAATTTAGTAATAATATTGTAATACATGTAAAAATTAGTAATTTTATTTTATTATCTTTTTAGAATTAAATGATAATATTATTATATATGTTATTATTAAAATTTTTGACTGAGTTTGATGTCACAAGTCAAAGTGATATTATTAATTCAGTAATAAGGTTATAATTAAATAAAATTATAAGTATTTAGATTTTTTTTTAATTTTTAAAAAAGTAACTATAACTAAAAAGTTACTCATCTTGGTATAATATCTTTTAATTTTAAAAAATAACTGCTCAAATATTATTTCTTTTAATTACAATAATTTTCACCCACAAAATGTGTGATAATTTATTACATAGTAAATTTAGAAAGTGCTTTTAAGTTATTGGGTAAGAAAACTCTACTTTTGTTGCTGTTAATTTTTTTGAATAATTTTTTATTTATAATAGATTTTGGGATTTACTTGAATTGTTTTCAAGTTGGTTGTGGATTTTGTTTCATCGGTGTTTTCTTTTATATGTATTTTGTTTTCGAAAGTAAAGTGTAAAAAGTACGCTTGAGAAAAAAAAAAAAAGGAAAAACAATATTTTTGAAGGGTTTTATATGTTTATAAAAGTTTTATTTTATGATAGGCGTGAAATATGTAATTTTATCGCAAAAGAAAATGTATGATTATCCTTTTATTTAAATTAATTATATCAGAATTGGGTGGTGTGCTTTAGTTATATGCCCTTTTTTAATTAATTATGGTTTTTCCTTCTGCCTTTTTATTTTTGCTTTATATTATGTTTAAAAAATATATATATAATAAAAGTATCAATAAAATGAAGTTCTTTTTAATATTTAAAAGTTCATTTTTGGAAAATTCGATGATTCCATTTTTTCTTTTGTGGGGAAGAAAATGAACTTTGAAAATCGAATTCCAATGGTACCTTGAAAAATGTCGCAAAACTTGAAGATAAAGATATGCCATTAGGTGATCAATTAGGCAAGTGTTGACTTTAATTACTTTACTAAAGAAGTTTACGACATTTATTTATGGTAACTTAATAAAATAAATTCATAGAAAAATGAAATAAATTAATATAATTA
>JBBYHO010000018.1:5792624-5807179 GCA_038382025.1 Adansonia gregorii
TGGTTAAGGATAATTTAAGCACTAATTTAAGAAATTTTATATTTCATGTATTTCTTTTACTAAATTCAAAAAAAATTCATTAATAGATTATTTATTTTGTTAAATGTCATTAAACATTGATTAACATTTTTTTAACATTAAATGCAAAAATTTTCTTAAATTAATAATTAAATAATTTTTAATCAATGTTTATAAACATCACTTAAGCAAACCCTTATAAAAAAATTGTAATAAATGTATTATTTTTTAAAAAGTAATAAAATTAATATGTTAAATATATGTTATTTAAAATGATGATTAAATGATACATCCATTAAGAGAAACCTTAAAAAAACTATATAAGTGGTCCAAAAGTGTAAATGAGCATTTGTAGGAGGTCTAAAATATAAAAAGCAAAAAATCTTTTCGCCAAATAAAAAAAAAAATCCATCATATTTTTCAATTAAACAAGATAAAAAAGGTTTTTGGCCAAAAAGAGGCGAAGGTTTGTTCGTAATGGTGATGACCAGACCAAGTTACCCGGTCTGACTCTGACCAATCGCCATTAACGACTGACCAGTTGCTCAGGTTTCCCAATTAACCAGAAAACACTTAACGCTTTCATTTGATCCGAAATCTCCCTCAAACCAACGCGGTGTTTAATCTCCCGTTGAAACCTCAAACTCAAAACCATTCGGGCCAACACAACCGGTTTACTCGGTTCATGTAATCATATGAACAACCTAAACCGGAACAAAAGACAAGTAAGTTCTTGTAATTCCAGCCAAAATTTACTGCTCTGAGTACGAGGTATATGTTATTTTATGTAAAAAAAAGGTTTTGCTTGAATGGAGTTGAATTTGGTGCCTGTATCAATTACTAAGCAAAAGCAAGATCCTGCTTGGAACCATTGCGAAGTGTATAAAAATGGTGAAAGATTGCAAATTAAATGCATGTATTGTTGCAAAATGTTTAAAGGTGGTGGGATTCATAGGTTTAAGGAACATCTAGCCGGTCGAAAAGGTCAGGGTCCAATTTGTGAGCATGTTCCACCGGGGGTTCGGGCTTTTATGCAGGAAAGCTTAAATGGGGTTTTAGTTAAACAAGATAACAAGCAAAAAAAAAATCCAAAATTGTTAGCTTCCAGTAGTAGTAGTCCACATGCGGATGAGATTGAAAATTCTGCTTTCCGTGAAGATGTGGGCTATGAGATCGAACCTGTTTCGGTTTTGAACCCTTTGGAAGATAATTCGAATTTGGCATCGAATGGGAAAGGAGAAGTAAGGAAGGGAAGTAGAGGTAGTAGGAAAAGAGGAAGGGATAGAAGTTTGTTAGCGAATAGTAATTCTTATGCAAAATCTGATCTTGCATTGGTTTCACAAGGGGTAGAGAATCCGGTTCATATGGCGATAGGGCGTTTCTTGTATGATATTGGGGGGAATTTGGATGCTGTGAACTCAGTTTGTTTTCAACCAATGATTGATGCTATTGCTTCTGGAGGATCAGGCATTGTACCACCCTCCTTTCTAGACCTTCGGGGATGGATATTGAAGAGTGTAATTGAGGAAGTAAAGGATGATATCAATAGAAACAAAATAATGTGGCGTAAGACAGGGTGTTCTATTTTAGTTGAGCAATGGAGCCCAAAAAATGGCAGAATTCTGTTAAGTTTTTTTGTTTATTGTCCTCAAGCAACTATATTTTTGAAATCTGTGGATGCATCCCATGCTATTTATTCCGCAGATTATTTGCAAGAATTGCTTAAGCAGGTAATTGAAGAAGTAGGAGCCGAGAATGTTGTGCAAGTAATTACTAATTGTGAAGAGCAATATTTTTTTACTGGGAAAAGGCTGATGGAGACTTTTCCTTCCCTTTATTGGGCTCCTTGCTTAGCACATTGTGTGGATATGATGCTTCAGGATTTTGGTAACCTTGACTGGATAAACGAAAAAATTGAACAAGCTAAATCCCTGACAAGATTCGTCTACAATCGTAGTGCGGTTCTGAATATGATGAGAAGATTTACTTCGGGCAATGACATTGTGGAACCAGCACTTACTCGTTCTGCTACAAACTTTGCAACACTGAAAAGAATGGCTGATCTTAAGCTAAGTTTGCAGGCCATGGTTAACTCTCAGGATTGGCTGGAATGTCCATATGCAAAGAAACCAGGGGGTCTAGCATTGTCAGATATTGTTAGAAATAGATCATTTTGGAATTCATGCATCTTGATTGCGCGTTTAACATCTCCCCTCTTGCGAGTTCTAGAAATAGTTGGTAGCAAGAAGAGGTCTGCAATGGGATATGTTTATGCCGGCATTTACAGAGCAAAAGAAACAATTAAGAAAGAACTTGTCAAGAAAGATGATTATATGGTCTACTGGAATATTATAGATCATAGATGGGAACAACAGCGGCATCTTCCTCTTTATGCAGCAGGTTTCTTTCTTAACCCCAAGTTTTTCTACAGTACGGAGGGAAATATACACAATGATCTCCTGTCATCCATGTTTGATATCATAGAGAGATTGGTTCCCGACACAAACATCCAGGACCAAATTGTCAGAGAAATGCATATATACAAGAATGCGACTGGAGATTTAGGAAGGCCAATGGCAGTTAGAACCAGAGATACTTTGCTTCCTGGTAAGGATCCATATGTAGTTTCCAGCTTATATTCATTGCCAAATTTTATGGTGATTCTATGGTTCATGGAACTCTAGTTCCGTTAAGGAAGCTTCAAGGAAATAACCCCCTGGACATGCCTATCACGAAGATGCCTACTTAGAAGTTAGAACATTAGCAACTACTCCTAAGTTTTCATTTGTTATCTTTATCCCGAAAAAATTACAGTATGATCTGTATAGATTTATGATATGCTACAAAAGAAAACTCAGCTGCCCTTTTAGGTGATCTTCCTTTTTTTGAATTGAGACCATTATGATATTTTAACTTCAAAATCAATGATTAAAAGAGTGGGAGATAGATATGCATCTAACTTGTTTTGATCCATGTCTAACTTTTAGAGAATATGACTTGTAGTTGCAACGGTGATCTAATTGCATTTTCTATCATCTTCATCCATTTTATTAGGTGAATGGTGGTCTATATATGGTGGAGGTTGCCCAAATTTGCAACAATTGGCCATCCGCATTCTCAGTCAAACTTGCAGTTCAATTGGGTGTAAGCCAAATAAGATTCCCATTGAAGAAATACACGACACAAGAAATATTCTTGAGCGTCAAAGACTTGGTGATCTTGTCTTTGTTCAATACAACTTGTATCTGAGACAAATGTTAGTCGAACACCACCTGACTTTCATCTATGGGAAGCTTATAGTAACTGGATGTTAAGGAAAGTGTTGACTGCCCACAATTTTTCTTTTTTTGTTTCTTTGCAGGGTCCTTAGAAACCAAGAAAAGGATTCTGTGGATCCCTTCTCATTTACCAGCAAAGATATTCTTGAAGATTGGATTGGTGATAATGAGGTATACCCAGAAGATTATGGGAGTTTAGATTGGACGTCACTTGATCCCCCAGTTGGTAACAGAATGCTTTTAACACCCTCGGGCGATGAAACTGAAGACTTCTTTGGTACTGGTAAGTATGGTTGGATATGTTATTTTTCCTAGCATATAGAAAGTCTTTGAGGAAGATAATAAACTAGTATTGCTGGTCCATGTGCAGGGTTTGTGGATTTAGACATTTTTAATGGATTGAACGGCGTCAAGGAGGATGTTTGAAGATATGAACTGGTGCACAGAAACGGGTTAATTTCTAACCCATTATAGATTGCTGATTATTATTTCATATGTAACATGCGGTCGGTAGTTTAAAAGGATTTATCCATAGAATTCATGGTTGTGACTTATGATGTCATAGCTTTTTGCCTAAGAAATATGTTAGACAAGGCAGATAAAGTGAAAAATAAATATTGCTCGGTGCTCCGAAACCGGAATAAATAGCACGGATATAGGAAAATTTTCTCCCTGTAAGGTTAAAACTAGCATGGATTTAGGAAAATTTTCTCCGTGTTGGAAATAGCTCTTTATAGAAGCATTTGGTTTTGTAATTTAAGGTGCTCCTTCAAATCTATATCTGTCGCAATCGGTAATCGGCAAATTTGTTTGGGGACAATGGTTAGTGCAGTTCGTTTAGGATGACTTACAATCATGGGCAGTTTCTAGTGGAGGGCAATTGTACCATTGGGAATTTTCAAATTTGTTTTTTAAAAGAAAGTCCAACAGATATCGAGATCGAACTTTAAATCTGTTAGATATTATTTCTTAAACATAGATACATATACTATCTATCTGGAGTGCTAGAATAAGGTCGGTACCGCGTGTAATTTGCATTTTCTGATATTAAAGTGAGAAACGTCAAGTAAATCGTTTAGGTTGCTCCAAATTAATCCCCAAAACTGAAATAGCTTCATAAGTTTCTTTCCCTGTAGTCTAAAGCCAGAGATCTGGATTCTGGACTAAATAGATCGATCCATTAGTGCAGCAAGTTATATAAATATTCCTATTGAGGGTTATGTTATTCCGATTCATTATTTTTTTTGAAGTACTCATATCTAACACATATTCAAGCATGATTATAAAGATGTGACCTCTAAAGGATCTTCTAATACATGAAAAATTTACAAAAAAAAATTATCGGATATTCACACCCGATGAAATTTCAACTCTTCATTTTTCTTAAAGTACTTATATCTAACACATATTCGAGCATGATTATAAAGATGTGATATCTAAAGGATCTTTAAAATACATGAAAAATTTACAAAAAAAATTATAAAATAATCACATCCGAATCTGAATAACATAAGTGATAACATCTCGAAGGGCTGAACTTATTGTTTATAGTGTTGATAGGAGATATAAACCAGGAACATGTGCAACTCCATCAAATTTTACTGAATACAAACTTGAATATTGATGCATAAATCAACTGTTTTTGACAAGCAGGGCAAGGGAAGGAATGAAAATAAGTTTCCCCAATCAAAACTGAAAATCTGAATAAGAAAGCATATACACAAAATAAGGCTTTCCATTCTGCTTTCCATATAAAACTTAAATGGAGGAAAATGCAAGGACAAAAAAAAATCAAAAAAGGAGCAAAAGTTATCAAACATGCAAAAGCCTGAACTAATAACGCTTTCCCAGAATAACACCGATGATTATAGACACTATGGCTACTCCCAAAATGAACTTCAAGTTTGTCAAAGGAGAAGCCTCAGTGTGCGTAGTCAATGAAGATGAAGAAGCTGCTTCCAACTTTTTCTTACTCTTAGGTTTTGAAAAAGTTAATCCGTCGACGTTTCTGGATTTAACCTCTAAGCCATCCTTTGATTCAGCTGCACTGCTATCATCCTGCAACACATGATTTAGGGTAAGCAACTCTCAAGTTTTCAAGAAAATGTAGCAAAAATGATCTTGAATAATAGCGTATTTGTTGAGGACTCAGCATTTGTTGCTTTTCTCCACGAAGCGAATCTAGCATAATAACATGTAAACAAAATAAAACTAGTAAAGTTGGAAGATATATATATATATATATATATATATATATGAGAATGAAAAACTCTCTTCACGTCTAAAATTTTCATCTTGCTGTTTCATTCAAGGGAAGCACAAATATGAGCAAGAAGAGAGGGGAAATAAGGAAAGTGAAGGAGCTTAGATTTAGTAATTTTGAACACAATACGATTACACTACAAACATATTAATATGTCAATTTATATAATATAAATTATTAATATGTCAAAATTTTTATTAATATAAAACATCTTAAAGATGATTATGATTAAAAAAACACGAACACATATGAATACAATTATTGTCAGGCAGGGAAAGGTAACTGCAGGAGAGGTAGGAGACTGTTTTTGTGATTTTGTTCTTTATAAGACAGGAAAAGACTGTTTAACTTTTTAACTTTTCATTATAAAACATATTTATTCATAACCTCAAAAATGAGAACTTCCTAATTCTATTCAAACATGTCTGAGCTCAAACGCTTTCCAAGTGAAATAAATAAAACAGGCACTTCCCATAAGCAAAAAACAACTAGTTATCAATTTAGTATTCTTTTTCATAGCCTCCTCTGCCCTACCCAAGAAGCCTTGTTTCACCTACTTTCAGTATGTAAAGTGTTTAAGTGGAAGGGCTGTAGTGTAAGCGGAGATTAAAAATGAACTGACCTTCATTTTAGCTTCAGCCTGTTGCAATTTATTTTCTAACTCTTTGACCTGCTTCTCGAGAAGTAATGCTTCTTTATTTTTGGCTTCAAGCTCTTCAATGGAACGCTTTAAAGTTGCTTCCCGTTCCACCTCTTTCTGAGAATCTGTGTCCTTCTGTTTATTTGACAGTTTGAACAAACAATAACAAATGGTCATTCCCAATCCTTCAGTACTTATAATTTCAAACATGACAATTATGAGAAATCTTGATTTAGATTTCATAATTAATTTTGATATGAATTTTTTTTCCAGTTTAACTTTATGTGAAGTTAGGTGCCAGAACATGTGGTGTTCATCTATTCATCATGCAGAAAAAGCGTTGCAAAGATGCCTAATCTTTAATAAATTTAGTGGCTAACCAGTTGAGAAATTG
Source organism: Adansonia gregorii (assembly GCA_038382025.1). Lineage (NCBI taxonomy): Eukaryota > Viridiplantae > Streptophyta > Magnoliopsida > Malvales > Malvaceae > Adansonia > Adansonia gregorii. Next base: position 5,799,218 of record JBBYHO010000018.1, read on the forward strand.
TTGTCTGAGCAAGCTGTAAATCTCTTTGAAGTTGAAGCACTTGTTCATTGAGAACATCTCTATCACTAATTTTTTGTGCATGATCCTCTAATTTTGAAGTTAATTCAGCCTCTCTTACAGAGGCAGCTGTCTTAACACTTTCAACCTACAAACAACAAAACCAAATAATTAGAGCTGATTGACTTAGAAAAAGTCAAAAGTCAGTTCCCTTCTTTATTAGCAGAGTATAGTACCTCTTCTTTCAATTGGGTTTCAACTGTCACCAACTGTTCTTCAAGTTCTTTGACACGGGTTTGCAATAAGGAACTCTCCACAATCTCAGTCTTGAGATTTCTAATCTCTAATTCCAAAGATTCTTTGTTTACTTTTTCATCTTTCAGTTGCTCTTCAAGCTGTGATATTACAGATTGTAGTTCCTTCTTTGTATTCTGATATGTTTCATTGAGCAGGTTATTCTCCTCCATTAGTGAAGAAATCTGTAACATAAAACATATATGTATTAAACGAACTTATATTATAAGAAGGAAAATCATCATACTGTTGTTCTTAAGATACTACTAAATTTTTCAACAAACCTGAGACTGTAAACTCTGCACTTCAGAATTGATCTGCTGTGTTAAATCTTCTATAGCCTTATTTGAAATGTGAAGCTGTTCGGCTGTTTCATCCTTTTCTGTCAAGGCTGAGGCCAATTTGCCCTCCAAATCACTAAGTTTTGACTCATATGCGGCAAGTTCCTGAGTAAGCTTCAAATTTGCCTCAGCTAGTCCTCCGCTCTCCTTTTCAAAGTGAGCAGACTTGGTTTTCAGTTCCTCAACAAAGCTTTCCAGCTGCTTTAATTTTGCAAGAGCCTCTTCCACCTCAACTTGTCGAGATACAGCAATTGTGGATGCTTCATGAGCTTGTTCTTCATATGTTTTAATTTGGCCTTCAAGCAAATTCAACTTTTCCGTCAGATCATTCGCCTCTGATTCTTTCTTAGTGTATTTCTCAATAGCTTCATGCAACTGTGCTTCTGCTTCCACAATTCGTGATTCAGCTTCAGCTCGAAGTTCGGAGGCCTTTGTATGCTGCTCTGATAATTCTCTAATTGTGCACATATGAGAAGCAACCTCTTGAGCAGTTACTTCCTTCTCAGAAACAGCTGAATTAAGCAATTCCTGAAGCTCATCAACTTTGCTCTTGAGCTGAATGTTTGTCTGAACTAAAAGTTCATTCTCCGAGGAAGACTGAAGAGCTTTATTTTCTAACTCCAATATCTCTTTTCTGAGTTGTTCATTTGTGCTTTCTAAAGAAGCTAGTTTCAATACGCTCTGATCCAATTCTTCTTTTAGAGATGCGGACTGACTGGCTGCTTGAGCAACCTGTTCTTCATACACCGTTATCTGATCTTCAAACAATTTAAGTTTCTCAGATAGAGATTTCACTTCTGAATCCTTTTTGATGAAGTTTTCCATCACTTGTTGTAGCTTAAGCTCTGAATCCCTTGATAGAGATTCATGTAATGACTCAAGCTCTGAGTTTCTTGCCCTAGCTTGCTCCAATACACCTAGCTGTTGCTCTAGTTGCTCTTCAGCTGATTTGAGCTTTTCCATAACCTCACTTTCTCTCAAACCAGCAGTCTTAAGATCATTCTCAATGCTTTCCAACTTCTGTTGTGTCAGATTTAAATCACTCCTCAAGATTTCCACCAGATTTTCTGCTCCTGCAAGCTCTCCATTGGAGCTTTGCAATGTCTCTTCTAACTTTTTCTTCTCATCTGTTGCTAAATTTAAGGACTCCATCAATTCCTTTTCTTTCTCATTGGATATTTGCAGTGCAATTTCAAGGCTCGATGTTCGAGCTTGGAATGCCTCAAGTTCAGATGCAAGTTCAGATACCTTATCAGAGTATCTAGTACACTCAGCTTCTGCGTCTCCACATTTCTTTTCTAATTTGCTAATATGTTCTTCAAGTTCCTGAATCCTGTACTTCTCTGCTTCAAGTAATAATTCCAACTCATTGACCTTTTTGTCAGCACCCTCTAATTTGGAATGAGAACTCTGGAACAGACCCTCTAGCTCAAGACTGCGTTGATGACTCATATTAGCTCTCTCCTCGTGATGGGCACTTCTCTCCACAGCAACCTTCAACTCCTCTGCCAGCTCTGAGTTCTTCGTTGCTGACTGATTTAGAGCTGATTCAAGCTGATTTACCTTCTCCTGATATTCCTGCATTTGATTGTTCAGCTGTTTCTTTTCTTCCTCAGCCTCTTCCAACTTGGTGGTAAGTTCAGATGTTTTTCCTGAAACTTCCTTCAGTTCTCTCTCAGTTTCAAAGCCTTTCAGCTCTGCCGAATTTAACTGTTGTCCAAGCTCCACATTCCTCTGCTCGGCTGCTATAAAACGTGCCTCAAGTTCCCTCAATTTCAATTTTGCTTCTTCTGCTGCTTCATTTGAAGCTCTAAGTATATCCTCCAGAGCAAGATTCTTTTGAGTAGCAGTTGCTGCAGTGGCTCTGGATTCACCATGGAGCTCTTCAAGAGATTTCAGTTTCTGTTCAAGCTCCTCATTGTTAGACAGAGCCTCAGACAAAAGCGAATCAGTTTTACTGAAATTCTCATTTGAAAGCTTCAATTTTTCTTCAAGTTCGCTGCACAAATCCTTCGACAGCGCTGCATTACTGTTAAGATCGGCAATGGCTGTTTCTAGAGCTTCTTTTTCTTTTAGCACTTTACTTAATTCTTCCTGCACAATTGAGACATTGACTTCTTGGTCCTTCAGCACAGCTTCAACCAATTCCCTTGCTTTGACTTCCTCCTCCAGTTTCAACTTGATATCTTCCAACTCAGAAACCTTTGCTTGAAGATCTTCTTTAGTTGCAGCAAAAATATTCTCAAGGGTTAAGATATCTTCCTTCACCTTGGATTCTGAAGCCTTTTTCAGTTCCAACTCTTCAGTCAGTTCATTTATAAGAGCTTCCTTTGAACCAAGCCTTTGCTCCAAGTCTAACGCTAGTGTTTTAGAAAGTGCTAACTCCTCCAGAGCCGCAGAAAGTTCAGTTGTTGTGCTTTGAAGTGCTGCATCGACCTTCTGGTTTTCAGCAACCTTCTCATACAGGCCCTTGACTTCTTCCTTCAGCAAGGCCATCTGATCTTCCATTTCTTTTGCACCAAGTTTTGCAGTTTCCAGCAATTTCTCAAACTCCAAAGCCCTCTGCGTCTCAGACTCGGCATGCGCTCCACTTTGTTGGTGCAGTTCTTCAAACTTCCGAGCCTCTTCAGCAGAACTCTGCAAATCCCGCTCCAACTCTTGCATCCTCTTTCTTGAGTTTTCAATCTCAATGTTGAGACCATTAAATGCTTCCTTTACTTCAGCGAGTTCCTTCTGTTTCGCCTCTTGCGCTTGCAAAGCCTCTTGTAAATTGGTTAACTGTAAACTATATCTCTGCTCAGCTTCAACAATCTGCTCTTGCAATTTCTTGTGATTGAGATCGAGTTCTTCGTACTTTTTTGCCCCTACATCCAACTTCTCCTTTGCAAGCAGAACTTCATCCTTCAGTCTGCTATTTTCTGATTCAGAATGCTTTAGGGCTCCAATCACTCTTTCCAATTCCAGCTCAAGTTCCTTCGTCTTTTCTTGGGCTTCAAGTAGTTCCCTACTCCGATTGCTTAAGCTTCTTTCAATAGTAGACTCATTATCCTGCACGCATGCGGAATTAGCCAAATTGGAACCATCTTTTACATCTAGTGCTTCCTTCTCTACTTTAATGAACTCTCCATCCAAGGTGGTTTCCTCCTCTTCTTTCTTTCCTTCCTTTTCGACATGCGGCAAGTCTCCATTGGAGGCCTGTAACACATCATGCCACCATCATTAGAAACACATGGTGAACCTCAAAAACTAGAGCGTGCATTACAGTTTATTACAACAAAATTTTGACTTATAAAGCGCTCCTAACTTTGTGAAGTGTCAAAAGATCAACTAAGCAACTAAATTGCTTTCACGAAAATGGTATGCAACAGAGAATAAATAATCTGAACTATTTATGGAAATACCCAGGAAAGGGAAGATAATTTAAAGAAAGTATAAATCCTCACTAATTTAGAAAATCATTGTAAAGCTTGGAATAAAAATGACCATTTCAAAGTTAGCTTGCAGGAGAAATGAGTCGAAAAAATATTAGAAAATCAACATGTTAAACCTGCTAATTAAAAAAAAAAAAAACACTTTGTTGCTCCCACTATGTGTTGCTCCCACTTTTCTGGTTTTTTTTTTTTTTTTAAGTATACATCCATGTCTAACATATTTCCAAATACATGTAAAAAGATATGACCTTTTAAACATCCTTTGAATACATAAGAAAACTTAGAAAATTTTAACATACTCGTGTTGAACACGTACATGTATCCAACACTCACATTTGAGTTCGAGTGACATAAAAAAAAACAACTGATAAAAATTGCATAAATTAGAGATGTGCCAATACCTTAACAGAGTTGGCAACAATTTCAGCGGCCTCAACAGTTTCCTTCACTGGGATTTCAGCATTTGTTATGTTCTCTCCTTCCATGTTCACCTGAGATCATTGCAGTTCATAATTCAGAATTGAATGAAACATGACAGAAAAAAAAAATTTAATCAGTTAGAGATTATAAGTTTCACTGATAATGGTGAAGAAAATCATATTACAAACAAAGAAAGTTCAGGTCCCATAATCCAATTCCATAGTTATTAACCGGAAGAATGAAGGAAAAAAAAAATCAGAATCTCATCTTCTAAGAAATATGTCATTTCTTGCTAAAAGGAAATATGTCCTCTGATGTTTAGTGTAATAACATTACCTGAATGTTCTAGATACAATACGAAAATATACGAAAACATGATATGACTATGACATATTTAAATAGAATTAACATGATAAATGCATAAGTTTACTATATGTATTATATTTGTGTAATGTATTAAATAATTTACGTTGTTATATTTATTTGACTAACATTAAAAAAAATACAAAATACGACACTTATAACCAGGTTGCCAGATCTACTTTCGGGTTACAACTTATCATAACATTTTATATACTAAATGGCTCGAAATCCAAAGAGGGAAAGGTAGAAATTAACGTAAATAAAGTCTAACGTTTTTTTTTTTTTTCCCTTTCGTCTTTTATTTATCATTTTAATTTTGTTTTTATTGTATCCATTTGAACCTTTCCAACTCATAACCACATGATTTTGTTTTATTGCATCTACATCGATAACTTTATGGGACCCTATCTAATTAACTTCCCATTTTAAAATAAAATTAAAAAACAATTTAATGTAAAATTTAATTCTATTTTATTTATTATTAAATAAATATATTTAACGAAAACTTTTAATGAAATTAAAATTAATTTTTACTGTAAATTAAATAAATCTCATTTAAAAAATCTACCTGAACAATTTTAAAATATAATAAATACCTATGAACACTTAAAACTTTTTTCAGTTCAAAAGAGAAGTCAAAAGATTTTCCGCATTTTACAGAGATTATAAATTATAGATATATATTTGTTAATAATTACATAAGCTATACCTATTAGATTAAAAGAATCCTATCAGTGTTACTAAAGTTGAAAAGAAAGCCGGTGATGACAAGTGTCCCGCTATTACAGTAGTTTGCCCATGAAAACAAAATGGTTTTTAGAGAATTACAAAACATACGCATAAAACAAAGTATTTATAATAAATCATCCATACAAGAAATAATTATTATGATGTAAAAAAAATTTTTATGAAAATTTTAAAGAAAAAATCTTCTAAAAAAATTACAAAATGAATCGATAAATTAAAAATATTTACTATCAATTATTGTTACAATAAATATTTTTCTAAGAAAATAAAAAATTTTAATAACTGAGGAAGAAACAAGTTTCGAAAGAACTGTAAAATGGATCAATGCACCACAAATATTTACTATCTACTAGCATTACAATAAATAATTATTAGTTCCTTCTTAAAAACTACCCTCAAATAAATTTTTCTTATACTCAAAACATTTTTTTTTGTCTCATGCATTTCTTTTCCCGCAAAAAGATGGGTGCAAAAATATTTTTAGTTTATTTTAAAAGGTAGTTACCTACTACAAAAAGAAAAAACTCCACTAATAAAATAGATGAGTTAACACATACCTTATTTATTTATTATTATTTTAAATTTATTATTTTAAATATATTTTATGAGATATAATAAAATTTTTTCTTTTTACCGCCGCGTATAAAATAATTATTATATTTTAAAATAATTATGGAAACCTTCACTTCTATTTTAATCTATTTTATTTTGGATTATTATCACATTCAGTATCGGTTAATTATTTTAAATCCAAAACACGATAATTTACATGCGAAGTTAAAAATGTTTTACCGATAAGATCCATGATTAAAATATCGGACCGGATCCACGGGTTGAATTGAAAACCGACCAAAAGTCCAGTCCAATGCATATATTAGAACAAGCCAATAATTGAAAAAGCAGTTCAATCTATAAAAAACTGCACTGAAAAATCGATTTTACAATTTTTTTTTCAAAATTTTATTTATAATGAGATTTAATTTTAAATTAAAGACTATACTATTAAACTAAATACATATTTTTATTAATTAATAACTATATTTAATATTATCTAGTATTAAACTTAATATATTTGAATTTTTAAAAAATGAAAACTATCGGTTGAACTTCAACCCATTGAACCGAGAACTAGAGGCGGCTTGGTTCGGTTTTCAATTCGGTTTTCTTAACGTTGGCTATGATAATAATTCTTTTTATTTTTAATTTTTACCTCTGCCAATATACCCAAGGAGTTAAAAGTCACTTCAAGAACAGCTATAAGTGGAATGCTAAGTGCACAACCACAAATATCCTTTGCCAATATTAATATTCTATTATAAAAATTAAGAAAGAATTCTATACGCTATAGATTCCTTTGAGATCTAAAAGACTTTACCAAATACCCCGCACTAGAAAATAAAGGGAAAAAAAGTTAGAACAGTGTATAATTTTACAGATAATTCTTTCCTAAATATTAATTTGCAGCTAAAAATTAATTTACTTCAACAAACAAAAAAACAATGATCAAAAGAGATGGAATTGGTGATATGATCAAGAGGATCATCTTGTGAAGATCAAAATCAACTGTCGAAAGAAATGATGAAAGATTTGCTATTTATATAAGAAAAGAAAATAATTATGACAGTGTATAATTTTACACATAATCGAACAATAGAGGTGATATGATCAAGATCAGGATCATCTTGCGAGGATCAAAATCAACAGTTCAAAAGAACCGAATGAAAGAATCGCTATTTTCTTCCACTTTCTAGAACGCCAGAAAGTGGGAAAAAAATCATCAACCAAATATAATCAAAAGTTAAATAAGTTAGTTCGTCAAAAGCAGATCAAAAACCATGGTGACATCACAAATTTATTAAAAAAAAAAAATCGAACAACAACTATATGTATCCATGCAAGAAGCATGAAAAAGAGATTCTTACCTGATAAGTAAAGTTCGATTGATTTATTCTGGCTTTCCCTTACGATTTGCTAAGAAAGAAAATGACGAAAATTTGAAGAAATAAGAAAAGGCTAAGAAGAAATGTTGTCAAAGGCGGTGATGAAAAATTTTTTGTGAAAAACAAGAGTATCTTCAGTATATAAAGCGGAGTAGGTGGGGCCTCACTGGAACAGCTGGTTCGGAACGCTGCCCATTTTGCTTCGCCCATAATATTTCGCCCATAGAATGCTCCTCAATTACATTTCATACCATAATAATCTCATATTTTGTAAAAAACTTTTTTTTTTCCAACTTACTAATTACCGTCTTTTCATTTTCCCTTTCCTTTTTATATATATATATAATTTAACCGTTTAAATAGTAAATAAATAATATATGAATTTTTATTAACATTTTTATTTCAATACGTGATAATATGATATTATTA
>JBBYHO010000018.1:5822838-5839356 GCA_038382025.1 Adansonia gregorii
TAAATTTATTGTCACGTCATTAGATGAACTTAGCATAATTTTTGTTATTTCCTTCTTTTCCTTAACCTCTAATTTTTCTTCCTTTCTCCCCTTTTCTCATCCGTTCTCCCTTTGATTAAAATAGGCTAAGATTGTGACCCATTTTAGCGTTTCTTCGACACAAAGTCGGTTCATGTCAATTCTTTGCCACGCAAGTACTACTAAAAATAGCCGCGGATGGGATATCTTCAATTTATATTAACCTTGTATTGATAAATAGAGGTGCCTATGCGTTAATCTTGATTTTAATTAGCATCTTAAGATTTTAGATCAAGGTTGATTAAATCATTTAATATTTATTTATTATTAAAATATTAAAAATATTTTTATTAACATTTAAAATTAAAATATTATTTATTAATATAATAATTTAATTGAGACAAGTCTAAACTTTTAAAATCATAACTAATAAATTTTGATTTGAATTAAATTTGATGAATAACTTAATCTATAAATATATCTATCGACAAGATACCGAAGCATAACTAATTCAAATCTTAAGAATTTATTCATTGAAATTCAAATCTAATAATGTTTCAGTTGACCTTAATTTTATTATATAAAGTTATGACTAAATAGCTTTCACAATAAAATCACTACACTTATAATATCAATAACCAACCAAAAAAAAGATGATGTAAAGCAAACCAAACTCTTAATACAATATAAAACTTATCAGCAAAATAAAAGAAATAACATATAAAAAAAATATAGTTACTAAACTAAATAAAAAAGTTGAGAAAACTATTTACCTTTAAGTATATTGTAAAATTTCCTGGATGGTAACACCATTGTTTTGAAAATTTTAACCTATATCCAAGGTATAAAGTATTGATCTACATTTGCACTTATAACTATTTTCTTAACACGAAAAGTAAAAACTATATTAACTCGTTACTTTTTGTAAATTCATTTTTCCCATAAATTAATGAAGTCTTTGATAGAAATAAATTAAAATATTTTGAAAATCCATTATTTATTTACACTGCAAATGTTTAATAACTTTTTATTAAAAGGCCTAAGCATATTAGAATTTAAAAGTGCGATATGTTAAATGAAAAATTATTACATCTATTTATATAAAATTTAAAAATTCTTAATTAAAAAAACCTATGAGTATACAAGTAAAAATTTTATTATAAAACCTTTGAAAAAAAGGAAAAAAAATCAAAAAAACAATTTTGAGTAATTTTGACCAAGATTATGATTTAAGTAAGTGAAAAACTATTACCTTGCCATCAATAAAAAAAAAAAAAAACACCCATTGGCAGTTACCATTCTCAAAAAATTAAAGCTGCAAAATTTTTCCATAGCTTCTACAATAAATGAATTAAAATCAAAAGTTATCGTAATATTTATAATGATAAAAAGCTTATTTTTTTAGTAAATTTTAATTTTACAGTTGTTGTTTAATAAATTTTAGCTACTTAGGAGTTTTACACATTGTTAATTGTTAAAAAGTATTATCTAAATATTCTAATAATTGTTTTTTCCAAAAAAATTATTATGCTATTGAAATAGTAATTAATTTTATTAATATTTATAATGTAAAATCATAAATAAGAATGAAATAAACCTTATTACTACTTGTAATGTAATATAAATATTTATATTATAAAACCTTATTTATTTATAACTTTTTATACATTAAATATAAATTTACATATTATATAAATAATTAAAAACTGCATTTAACATTTAAAATATATTAATATAACTTTTTCTTTTTCCTTTTTAAGATTAACGAAAAAGTATAATTTTGAAGATGGAAGTAATTCAATCTAAATTTTAACACTTTTTATTTATTATCAAATAAATTTATTTAACCAAATCTTTCAATAGAATTAGAATCATTATTTATAAATATGATAAATTCTATTATCAAATCAATAAAATTAGAATCCTTATATATATATGTGTGTGTGTGTGTGTGTGTGAGAGAGAGAGATAAATCTTACTATCAAATAAATTCATTTAATCAAAGTTTTTCAATAGAATTAAAAATCTTATTTATAAATATAATAAATCCTATTGATGATGAAAAAATATTTAAAATGATAAAATTAATAATATAATAAATAACAATGAATATTTTAGATATTTCAAAAAAATATATTCTTGCTTTTATATATATATATTATAGATATTTATTCAAGTTTTTGAAGTTATGAATAGATCTAAATTGTAACAAAAACAAAACGAATCTAAATATTTGCGTTAAAAAATTTATCAAAATATATGAAAAAAAGAAAATTAAACTTTCACATATTAGTAGATGATTTTTTTTTTTTACCAAAAAGTGAGTGATTTAACTTATTACTTCCGCAAAAAGACATGGAACCAAATAATGACAAATAAGAACAATACATTAAAAATTAGATTTAATAAATTATTGTAGCAAAGAAATTAATAAATTCAAATAAATATATATGAAACACGAGAAACAAAAGCATTTCAATAAGCGACTAAATATGAAATTTTAATATTTACAATCTTTTTTTTCATGGGTGCAATCGACTTGAGCTCAAATAGTATAAAACTTAAGTTTGAGCTCGATTTGAAATTTGGTTTTTTAAATTTAATTTTAGCAATTGAGTTTTAAAAATAAAACTCAAGCTTAGCTCAAGATAAAAATTAAATTGCTTAAGTACGCTTTATTAAACTTTTTTATGTGGTAAAAGAAATCTTAATACTCATATTTATCTTCAAACTTGATTAATTATACTAAGTATGAATTTAAATTAAAAATCTTTTAATTATATTTAAATATATTTATGTATTAAAAATAAAAAAATTAAATTAAATTTACTAGCTACTTAACTTATAAATTAAGGTGCCCAAACTCAAATCACTTAAATTGCTTGAACTTAAATTAATAATAATTAAATCAAATTCAAATAATTTATAAGATAAATATCTCATTTACACTTTAATCCTTCCCAGGTTCCACTCGATTGTTATAATTATCTTGACAACTAATCAAACACTACTAGGGGCGAGGGCGACCACGACCTAGCACCCAACCTCCTAGTTAGGCCTTTCGTTGGATGGGCCAGTAGAACATAAATTGAGCCAGCCGAAATGCTATCTGTCAAGCAAATTAAAGAGGAAAAAGAAAAAGAAAAAGAAAAAAAAAACATTATCTGCAGGCAATGGTAGCAAGCAAACTACAGTGCTGAAGCAAAGAGCATCGAGAGAAATGGATGGGCTGACGCAACTAGCCCTTCCAGTGCTGGGAATTGTCGCAGCAGCAGCTGTTACCTTTTATGTTGTTAGCTTTTCTGAGCTAAGAGAGGTCTATCTTCACCATTTTTTTCCTTTTTTTCCCCTTAAATTCTTCCTCTGGCGTGATTCTTGTTTGATGCATAGTTCCCCTTCCCTTTTTTTAATATATTTTCTGTCAATGTGCAGAAATCATTTAGAGATTTAGAAGATTCAGAGTATGAAAATGGAGCATTTGATTCTTCTCTAAGCTCTAGGAAAAGGCGTGCAAGAAGAAAAGCAGACAAAGATGCCAAAAATCGACTGTAATAGTTTTTGCAAAAAATGGGTTTTACTTTTATTTTTGTAAAATTTTTTCAATTTCATCAAACAGATTTTGATTTGAGTAGTCTAAGTTGTATCATCCCGAGTATGGTCTGATGAGCTTCCTCTTTATTTCCTTTTTAATGAAAAGTTCCTTAGCAACAGAGCCTCGGTCTTGAAATAAAAAAAAAATTATAATTATTATAAAATTTTTAAAAATAATTACATAAATTAATTAAATTAAAATTAAAATTTTATTATATAAAAACTCAGCGACAGTATTGATATTAAATTTCAGGAAACTTTTCCTGGATTCTTGGGCTGACTGATCAACCAAAACAATCTAATAATGCTGTTTTTCCATCGACATAAGTTGATGCGACCCGACCAGTTAATGTTCATACAACAAATCTGTAGCCTTTTAACTCCGCAATGTTATGGCGTTAAATACAAAATAATTAGTACATTTTAATTGGACTGGGCTAATAGCCCAAATGCTGACAGTCAAACATGGGAAACAAATCAAATTAAATAGGAAAAAAAGGAAAAAGAAAAAGAAAAAAACATCGTCTCCTCTCTCCAGGTTCCAGACAGTGGTATCAAGGGTAGGGAATTAGAACGATTTCAGAGTATGAAAATGGTGGATTTTTGGATCTGGTAATTCAAAGCAAGGAGATTGATATATTGTTTGCATTAAAGGAGTCTGTTTTTAGTCTTTTTTTTTTTACTTTGTAAATTGAATAGTAGTTTGATTTGATCGTGTGATCTCCTTGTTTTCGAATTGAATTTAAATTAATTTGGGTTGGGAAAGAACAAAACAAAGAATCAAATCTTTTTTATTGGAGAGGGGGTTTGGGGAATTAAAGCATGCCTAGAGGCAGGGGAGATAAAGAAGATGGAGAGAAGTACATGGGGTTGCTGAAACTGGTTCAGATTCTCTCGTTTTTGGTGGTTTTCGTGGCGGGGATCATCATCGGTTTAGCCACCAGCGCTCACATAAACACCTATTTCTCGTCCCAGGCTCAGCTTTTCTCGACTTCGACGGCCACTTCTTTCCGAGTGTCGAGCAGCAAAGCTAATTGCAGCCAATCCTCATGTCAGAAGCTTGATTGTCTTTCCATGGATGCCTTCCTTCATCCAAAAAATTTGACCCACAAATTGTCGGATGCTGAGTTGTTTTGGAGAGCTTCGATGATGCCTTATAAAAAAGAATACCCGTTTCTCAGGGTGCCTAAAGTGGCCTTCATGTTTCTCACCAGAGGGCCTTTGCCTTTCCTGCCATTGTGGGAGAGGTTCTTTAAGGACCATGAAAAGTATTTCTCCATTTATCTCCACATTCCTCGGGATTTTCACCTCAATGTCTCATCTAACTCTCCTTTCTATGGAAGGCAGATCCCTAGTCAGGTAACCTTTTTCAAAATTTTCATTCTTATCAAACGCTTGTTCATGAAAATTCAGATTCTAGGTTTTTTTGTTCATTGCACTACATCATATTCATGACATTGACTGATGGACGCTTGAATTTCTGGTAACCTGTTCAAAAACTCTGACGGTGCTTCTTTGAAACTTAGGAAAATGGTGTTTTAGAAACTATCAAAGGATCAATGAATTCATACCCTAAATTGAGTGTTCCTTCCCTTCGCCAAGCCGACTTCCAACTTCGATGCAAGTCGGCTTGTTATGTTATTTACCTGGTAGAGACGACTCAATTTTGTTTGAGAACCATGAGGGTCTAGGAGATTCAGTTATTGTTGTTAGTAAGAGGTGAGTTGTTTGGGATAGATGGAATTTTGATGCTTTTTGGAGTATTGTCGAACAGTAAACAATGGTAAAATGCCTTGCATTATAAAGGTTGAAGCAGTTGTAAGGATTATTTAGCTATTCACAGATTCTATAAAGATTAAAATGCCATGCATTATAAAGATTGAATGAGTTGTAAGAATTTTCAAATTCTTACTTCCATTTTTTTTTTGATATGTCTGAACCTGTTTGTTCGCTTAGATATTAAATTTTCTTTTAGCTTATTGCAAATATAATCCTCCAAAGCCATTTTAAGAGTTTGGATGCTGAAATCTGCTATGGAATCTGTTGTAAACTATTCGTGATCTATCATCTTTACAAATAATGAGTCTGTCTCTCTTCCATTGCTTTTCATCAGAGTTTTAGGTCTCAGGATCCTTCCGAGTTCAAAGCTTCTTGCACAAAGTCTATCGGAATCTTTAAACCTTTTTCATGAGGCAAGAAAAATTCTTTTATTCTGTACAAAACTTAATAATATAAGGAAAGAAACTTCATAGCATGGGGCCTTTCATATTTGGGTATTCGAATTGAGACCACCTTATCAAATTGAATAGGCTTAATTCACAATTTTCTTGGTGTTTCATGGCATTTCATGTTTTCTGGTCAATCTTCACTCTCCTTTCTCGTCTTCCTTCCCCCTTTGTCATCTTAGATCCATCTTCTCAGCTCAACCCTGTTCAATCCCTTATCCTCCTTCCATCCTCTCACTGATCAAGCCTCACTGCGGAGCATCATTCCCTTTTTTTAATATCCTTGGCCATGGTATCAATGTAGAATGACATAGCTATTCCACTGGCTAAGTATGTGGCAGCACACTGGTCTAATTTTATTGCTCCCATATGGTCATCAAGGAGATATAAATAGCTGTGCTGTGGAGCATTACCTGCACTGACATATGACATATGACATGATTGCCTCCTAACCTTGTGTTTGTTCTCATCTTTAGTCCACTTTTTTTTAAGTGATTTCCTCTGTTTTATTCCCCATATTCGATTTTTTTTTTTTGGTTACAACTCTTTGTCTCATATGCTTGTTGGGAAGTAGGTCATGTTTTTGGTTCAGCTAGCAGTTTAGAGAGAGAGAGAAGTGGGAAAATCTGCTTATAGGTTATTATAACTCAATGATAAATTTGGTTTAAGATTTTCACTGGGGAGGGGAAGAGGTAAAATCAACATTGAGCATGAATTTTATTTCTGAGTTACATGCCCTCCCATCTTTGTATAAATAACTTGTCATTTCTGATCGAAGAATATATATATATATATGTATTTATTTATTTCATTCACCAATTTTCTTTTGTTTAGCATGTGGAATGGGGAACCGTTTTACTGGCTGATGCTGAGAGGCGGCTACTAGCCAATGCACTGCTTGACTTCTCAAATGAGCGATTTGTTCTTCTTTCTGAGAGCTGCATCCCAGTCTATAACTTCCCAACCGTCTACAAGTATCTCATTGGTTCCACCTACAGCTTTGTTGAGTCATACGATGATCCCTCCCGCTATGGTCGTGGTCGCTACAACCGCAAGATGCTTCCAGACATTAAACTCTATCAATGGCGGAAAGGATCCCAATGGTTTGAGATGCAGCGTTCGGTTGCCATTTACATTATATCGGACACCAAGTACTATACCCTTTTCAAGAAGTACTGTAGGCCTGCTTGCTATCCGGATGAGCATTACATTCCAACTTTCTTGAACATGTTCCACGGATCATTGAGTGCAAATCGGAGTGTGACTTGGGTCGACTGGTCAATGGGGGGCCCTCATCCGGCAATGCATGAAGGAGCCAATGTCACCGAGGGTTTCATACAAGCCATAAGGAACAACGGAACACTTTGTTCATATAACGAGGAGCAAACATCTGTGTGTTATCTCTTTGCTCGAAAGTTTGCTCCTAGTGCATTGGAGCCTTTGCTCAACCTCAGCTCGACCGTGATGAAGTTTTAAGAGATTAATCAGGCAATGCTTGAGATTCTTTTTTCCCACTTTAATTATCATTCATTTTTTCAAGTTTTCCAGATCTCTGGTTCTTTAAGGGGCTTCTATCGTTGTCATCCAGTTTTGATCCTTAAATTTTGGCTTAGATGTACAGATAGCTTCAGCAAGAAAATTGCTGTATGTTGCAAAAATTTTGGAGGATAATAGATAAGTTCTATGTTTTCCTTTTGCATTTTTTTTTGGAACACTTTATGAAAGAGAGAGTTCATTGTGATTTGTGAACTTCGAACGATTTTGTTGAATCTCTTCATTGTATTTTATATTAATTATAAGAAAATATACTAAAAGAACTTGAATTGATATTCTCTCATGAAAACACTAAGAATATAATAATATGAAGCCAAGTTGATTAACCCATCCTCCCATACTTCAATAAAAATGAAAATTCCTCTAAACAGACCCATCTAGGGTTGTGGTCTGAAAATTAATTTTTTATTTGTTAGACTTGAGTTGGACTAACTTGAAATGTTATTTCAACGTTTATTATATTATTAAAATATTATTTTTAATTTTATATATTTTTATAATTAAAATTAAATAAAAATATGATTTTTATTATTAAATAGTTATTTTTACTAAATTGGTTTGATCTAAAATTACAAAAGTTTTATTCAAAATTTAATTCGTACAAATTAAATCTATGAAGTAATTCGACTTTTGAGTAGGCTAACTAGGAAAAGTACAGGAAATAAATTTTGTTTTAGAAATATGACTCAATAACTATGATTTAGGTTTCAACCAAGTTTGTTCTTGGAGTATGGCTCTTAGGAGAAGCCAATACCCTCTATTATTTCTTCGATTGAGAAATATGTATACATATATATATATATATAACTCATTTTTTTAAACTCTAAAAGCAAGATTAAATTTATTGTTTTTATTATATTAATTGTTGATAAAGGATTTGCCTTAAATTTATTTAGTGCAAAAATTGAACTAACATTTGCCACTAAGCTCCTCTCAACGTGGATGAAAAGTAGAGTTCCCATTGATTTTAAGAAGATTCTAACACTGTTCTTAATCGCACCCAAAAATTAAAAGATATAAAAATTCCCAATGGAATGTTTCCCTTGAAAAATAAAATACGGTTAATGGAGGTTCTAGTTTGAGCGCTATAAAACCATGACATGGCCTCAATGGCCATCACAATGTTGTTCCAAGATTTTGAAGCATATTCATAAGGAGCGATAAAGTCCGTTCAGTAAATGTTTCCAGGCAACCGCCATAAATCTTCTAAATCATCTTACAACCGAAAAATCACAAAATCCAACAACTGAAATTGAATAATCTCGTGGAAATTTTGAAGTTTTTTGAGCTTTTTTTTTTTTTTTTGAGAAGAGACTACTTGAACCATGCAAAAATAATCTAAGTTTGCAGCACCCCTAAATTGCAAGTTTCCGAAGCAGAAAGCAGCTCATCGGAGAGGTTCCTTCAATTTCCATGACCCTTTCATCATTAATCTAGATGACTTCAAGAAAAATTGTGCAGAAACTTTGTTAGGAGTTCAACTGAAATCTACTTTAAACCAGAAGCAGAGGCAGCAGGGTTGTTTTCGGAACCTCCGGGTACAAACACAGGAAGTTGGTTTGAGACCGAGTCCCTTTTGAATCTCGACTCTCGAGGCAAGTTGAGACCTACTCTTTCTTGAGCCTCCCTTGAACCCGAACCCTTGTCGTTTCTCAAGCTATCTCTCACTGGAACACTCAAAAGTGGGCCACCAAAGAAAATAGAGTCTCCTGTATACAGTAGCTTCTCTGCCTGTTGCACTGGACCCCTTGCTGCCAATGACGACTCCTGCGGTGGTAAAACCACCCTTCTACCCTGTGTGCTAGTTTCTCCGCTAGAATTTGGGAAACCTATTGGCATGGATGATCTGTTCCGAGCATCCGTTGCAGAGACGGGGACTGATACGTACCTACCAGCCTCTTGATCCCAGACAACAGATGTCCTTTTGACATCTCTAAGAAGGGAAGCAGCAGGAGCAGAAAGCAACAATGGATCAATACTGCCACCCTTATGCATTACCTTTTCATCAGATCCTGAGGGGCCATGTGTGATGGGATTGTTGATAGGAGGAACAGATAAATTTGACATAAAGGTACAGTCCGGAACGCCAGGAACTGAGGTAGCTATATTAAAACGACCACCTTGAGTTTGAGGTAGCGGGCTAAGTGTGACCGACTCATGAATGTGGCTTGGACTGCTGAAGCTACTTACACTTTGTGTCCCTGTTTCATACTCATCACGACTACCTTGACTTGGAGCAAAAGAGTTTCCTAATTGTGATATTCTCTGGTCATTTTTAATCTCTTTATTTGCACCTGTATCTGTGCTAACGCTACTTCTAATGCTCATATTTCCACTGGAACTAAGTTCAGGATCTGCCAAACGACGGTTGTCAACAGGTCGTAGAACAGAAGATGATGCTCTTGCTCTGGCCGCTGCCCTCATGGCATCACTAGAATCTAACTTTGCCAGCTTCCACGCACTAAGACGAACAGCCCTTTTGGGTCCCTTGTTCCCTCTTTCCGCAAAACCAGCTGCATCCGGGTCAACAGTGGACGGGAGCATTCCAGGCTCCAAATGAGGCACAACTTCATCCTGATGTAGCCATGTCCAACAGAGGTTTTAAATCATCAATATTATACTAAAAAATACACCAACTGTAGAACGTAGATGCAAAAGGCAACCCAACTCCTGGGAGTCCAACCAGACTTAGGATTAAATCTACTTCCTAGAAGGTAGGGCCAATGAAAAGGGATAGAAAGAACTTGTTGTACGAATAAACAAATTTATGCAACTATTTACAAATGGAATGCTAAAGAACCTTCTTTGTCGTTGCAGTATGGAAGAATAAATTAGAATTTAAAGGTGAGTTTAAAATATTTAACGAGGCAATGCTATTCCATTCATAAGACAAGAAAATTGAATGAGCCTCGGTTAGATTTTAGGATTCATCTACGACTATTGGAGATTAAAATATGGAAGCGAACACTTGACACCTGTGAGGAGATTATAGTAGTTAAAAAAAAAAAATCCAAAGGATTAAGGTTCTCAACAGACACCGGAGGCTATCCCAACCATTTAAGGAAATTGAGGGAAAAGCAATACAAAGGAAGGGAAGGAACGTAACTAAGTTTGATAATCCTCCTGCAATTTTTCAGCAGGGCTCCCAAACAATTTAATGATCGCAAAAGAAAACACTGTTTGATAAAGCATTCATGAAAATAAACTCAGAAGAGAAGGGGAAGAAATAAATGAAAGAAAAAGAGAGCGAGAATTACCAATATTGAGCATATCTAGGTCCAGTACTCCATATTGTTCCTTCTTTACTTATACCATCAAAAAAGGTAACCTTGAGGCTTAGCATTTTCTTTTGGCCAACAAGGGCTTTGGCCAGTTTCAAGGTGCCTAGGCGCTAAGGTGCAGACCGCAGAGGCAAAATTCTTATATACTGCTCAGCAGGACCGAACAACCTAGCTCTCGACTCATAAATACTCTAGGTCTAAAATAGTTCCAATTTGAATAAAGTATCTATTTTGAAGCATGTTTCATACAAATAAAATGAATAAAGAAAACATCTAAAAGAAGGTACCTGATAATCCACAAAAACTCTCGGAGGGGTACACCATGCCCCCTTGTACTGCAGGCCAAGAGAACTTCCACCGCTTATTCCAGTTGTTGCTGATCCAGATGGAGAATACATCACATTCGGCAGTTCCTCATCCACAGATGCCCCAGCAGGTGCTTCACTCATTGCCCGCATTGCCACAACATACTCATAAGTTGTAATACCCTGATGCCATGTAAAAGTCACGAAGGTTGCCAAAAAAATTGCCTTAATGCCAGCCCTATAAGACGACCCTGTTTTACCTTATCCATTATAAACAATTAACAAAATGTAGGAAATTGAAAACTACTGTAACTCTAACTATAACTGTGAGTACCTTCAACTTTTGTCATCTTATAACCAGAAACTAGTGCACCATAAAACTAAAGATAATATCTTGGCAACCAACCTTTCTGATTAGTATCATGTGGAAGAAGAGAAGTTCACCCAGAGGTACACAAGCCAGGACAGAAACTGCAGTACATACTGCCTACAAAATTTTTGAATCCAACTTAAATACTTATGATAATACAAAATCACAAGTAACGCGTCAGCTTCAAAGCATTTGGTAAGGGATGTACCACAACTGTTGCAAATGGAGCACGAGAAAAACCATTTCCGAGCCTATCAACAATCTCAGTCTCCATGCCCTTCTTGTTAACAAAGCAACGCACTAGGACAGCAATACCAACACCAGCTTCCATAACCAGCTGAACCATGCAGGGGGAGTAAGAAAGAGAAGCATCGTCAGAATTTGGGAAGTATAATTTTTACATAACAGACAATTGACTAACAAACATACCCAAACAATACTGATGGCCATGAGAGAGATGAACGTGATATAATTTTTGTGTCCTACACAATTGTTAAGCCACTGCAGCCACATATGACATGGAGATTAATTTCCACAAACAAATAACCAGACTATGCTAATATATAATTTTTGTGTCCTAAATTGTTAAGCCGCTGCAGCCACATATGATGCGGAGATTAATTTCCACAAACAAATAACCAGATTATGCCAATACCAAACAAGTAGTAAGATATTCTTGACTATAAAGAACGCTCAAAGCAACATGAAAACATTTACCCGGCAGTGATGATCAAAACCATCTACACATTTATCACAACTTCTACAATGTTTGCTAAACTTGCGCACCTGCACCATGAAAATCATTCATAAGCAAGAAAGGAATCCATACTAAGATACCTGATCAGCGAAATTTTTTAATATAACATTCAAGTGCTCCCTTTAAAACTAGATCACATAAAAATGTCTATCCAGGCTAAAATGATTATTGGTTAAACGAAAAAGTAGAGATTTTAAATCAATGTAAAAGAAAAAGACTTTTCTCTAGAGGACCAATAAGTTCTCATATGTTTTATTGGTTTTAACAGTTGGAATCCATAAATTTGGTTTAAGGTGTTCAATTTTCTGCAATCTGCTTCACTTTCTCTGTTTCCTTACATTACATCTGGCAGTATCATTGACAGAGGAGAACATAAGTAATAGTCTGTAGTCACATGGACTTTTAGTGGTTGACAAGATTGGTGCTACGCATGTCATATGAAAATCCAGGGACTAGTGAAGAAAACAAGGTAGAAAATAGTGGACTAGAGGTGCTGCTGGTTGGAGAAAGTATAAATCATCTATTGCGAATGTAACTGAGGCAACATGAACTGATGGAGAAGGATATTTTAAATAGGTATGACAAAACTAACCATGAAAATGCTAATGAAAAAGGAGTACATTCTTCCCTTTATTTGATCTCAGCAACCTTAATTCTGACTCAAGAATATTACCAAGATGAGAAAATTTAATGCAGGGAAAATCTTACAATTTATAAATAAATTTCTTAAAGTTCTGCCTTTTTTAAAATTTAAGCTAGAATGCACGGCCAGAATTAAAGATATTTGAGAGGAAGAATTAGATGCCTTTAAGGTTTTATGGTTTTCTCCGGTCATACAAATGGATAAATTACTTTCTAATGCATCCATCATCACCATTCAAATGTGTAGGGCCCAACCATAAATTGTGGACGACACATGTGAATGATGATTAATTGGATATTTGATAGTAATGCACAGGGGATGAACGTAGTAAATAGAGGATAAAGAAACTTTTTAATACTTATCTCGCTAACTACCATAAGGTTAACCATGTACTTCTCAAGTCTTTTATGAGAATTTGACTTTCATTACCTTAACACCCAAAATGAATTTTTACGTTTCCTTTATTTGTCTTGGATTTCTTAGGCTTTAATGGCAAACCAAAGTAATAGATTAGCACACATCCAATTGTGCCATTACAAGGACACCATGATTAATATCAACTGTTCCAGCATTGAAGCTTGCATTATATTTACAACTTCCCTACCTCCATAACTGCATTATGAACAAGATAAAAGCAAGTTTCCAGGGGGTGTTAAGGACACCCTGGACAGATAAAATTACCAAAAAAAAAAGAAAAAAATAATGAAAATTAAAGCTTCTAATTAAAAAAAAGGTAAGCCAAATAGGTCCCAAAATACCTCGGAATTGCACAACGTGCAGTACAAAGCATCTTCATTGCCTTGCTCAGCAGCCACTTCCTCCTTGCGACAATCTTCATGAACAAATAAGGCACAAAAGATTCCTCCAATGCCACAAGATTTCCTGGTTGCAGACAGTGCTGGAGCATCTATTGTTGCAGGATCTCCCAGTGAACCTTTCTTACTAGAGTTCGCTGCCGCAATGGAACTTCTGGAAACTGTTGATGGGGATGAATGCAGCCCACTGCCAAATTCATCAAATTTTCTAGGTAAATCCTTCACTGATAATCCATTCTTTATACCCAATTTGTTCGTTCCACCATTAAATTTTGACATGATGCCAGGATCAGCGGGGTTAATTGCAGTACACCGAACATAAAGAATAAAAACGAGGAGTACCTGCATTGCAATCAGAAGAATAATGGCAGTGACATAAGATTCAATGGTTATGTTTGTAGATTGCTTCATGCAGAATGATAAATGAAATCACTTCTTTTTTCACCTAAAAATTAGTTGCAGACAGGTCATGCACCATATATAGTTTTAATTGCAGAAAGTTATACCTTAAAATGGATAAACAATATTGGCACAATTCATAGTCCAGTCTGACCAGGTTGCGGACCATTAAGAATGTTCTAACTTTGCAATCTATTTAGATCTATCATGCAAAAATGTAAGAAATAAAGCATTTTGTGTAGCCCTAATATACAGAAAACAAATGAATTCACATACCACCAGCGAGTAAGTTGCAACCAGAGCATATTCCCAGATGCGCCCTCCAAGGAAAGGAGCGAAGAAAGCATAAAATGCAACCACTAACAAGCAGAACACAGTAATTGCAACAACCTACCAAATTAAAAATAAAGATCGACTTCAACGAAATATAACCATATGTAAGTAATCAGACAGTGTTAGTATTGAATCCATATAGGACAAGACATCAAACAGATAGCCTATTAAAAAATGTAAAAATTGAGAATTACCATATCAAATTGATAGGTGCCATTTACATGCGATTGCAAGTTTGCAATACAGAATTATCACAAAAATGACATTGAGAATGCCGAAGAACAACTTTGAAATATCTTCTACCATTTCCAGCTTCTGTAGGAGGAAATGTTACTTGATTTATTCCCCTTAAAGAAGGGAAAAAATAAAGAAATGGAGAAGGGAGGTTAGAGGGAGATCATCTCTGGCCTAAGTTTTAGTTGTATGACATCTAAGAATACAAGTCCTACTAAAGCAGAACATATTTGACATCTTTATCCTACAAAATTTCACTTTAGTCAAAATACAATACTCTACAGATTTGAATTTTTAATGAAAGTTAAACTATGGAGATCATCTCAGACCAATCCCTCCCAGGCTTTTGCTGGTATCAGTTTTAATCTATTACATCGCAAATTTAGGTTTCTTTAAAGAGGAGATTGACCTAGCTTTGAAATATAGGCTTGACCTTCAGCTAAATTGTAAATTAGATACATAGTTGAAAACCCAATGAATTAATTCAGCCTAGAAGCATGTTAATCATCAAGCACTGTACTGGTCAGACTCACAGATTAGGATCAAGAAAATAGTTCACTACCCCCAAAGATTATTAGATATCAATGAAGCCTCACTCCAACAGTCAACTATTTTTAAACCAAGAAACATGTCTCCCTCTGACCCTCTAGGATATTGATGCTTGTTTTACCAAACATGCGCCTCGGTTTGTCTTCTTCTTACCCAGATCAAGGTTGTTGGATAAAACTATTGAAGTGTACCCAAATCAGAGACTTCTTTGAGGAACATTTGATACAAGCTGAGAGTAATTGTTCATGCAGGACGCACTTTGACAATCAACTCTAAATATTACCAGCACTCAATGATGCGGATTGCTTCTCTTGTATGAAGAAAGAAAATAAGATTCGCTTCCTCCTTTTCTTAAATATGATTCTCTAATTAAAGACTATAAGCAATTCTAAAGAACAAGCCAGAACTGTGGAACCCAGCATGTTTCTTACGAATACATATAATGAGAGTAGTTTTATTCTGTCCTCATCCATACAGTTATCAAATGGAACATTACTAAAATCCAATGCTACACTACTGAATTACAAGAACCCAGAATTAATTCATCAAAATCCAACCCCACAGCTTCAGTCCTCAAAACTACACCAGAGATTACAATGAGCCATGCTGATCCATCCAGTTGAAGAAAGGCAGAGCTACTTCAACAAACTTAAACATACAAGGAACAAAAATTTTTTTAAAAAAAATTCAACAACAAATGTTGCCACTAAATAGGAGGAAAATAATTAAATGGGGGGGGTCCACAAAAAATTAAGCAGTAAATAGCTAAGTAAAAACCCAGAGGGAAAATATGGATCAAATAGAATTTTGGAGCATTTTTATTGGAGAAACATGCGTAAGAAGCCAAAAAAAAAAAAAGGCACATTACCTGAAAGGTGTGAGCAGGTAGTTGCCATCCATGTTTCCTCACCATAACTGGTCCTGCAAAATTCACACCCCAACACCCTACCTTGAAAACCCAAAACCCTAACTACAAAGAAAGAAAGACCCTAGTGAGAGATTCCCATAAAAAAAAAAAAAACAGTCTTGGGAGAGATAGAAAGTGGAAGAAAGTAGGTTTCCCTCTTTGTTACCAAATTCCAAATTAAGAACCCCCAAAAAAAGGTGAGAAAACAAAACAAAAAAATAAAAATAATAACAGTAAAAGAGAGAATGTTAGTAATGGTTAGTAGTAGGAAGTCAAGAGTTCATATATGAAAACAAAATGAAAGCAATAAATTGAAGAAAGAAAGAGAGAAAGAGGGCGGCTTTTAAAGGCAGGTCAAGAGATAAATGGAAGAGAACGTGAAAAACTGTTGAATATAAGCAGAAATTGACAAAAGAGAAAATCGTTGACAGAAATAAAAAGAAAGGGTAAATTGCATCTTTTGGTAATAAACTGAATAAATAAATTGAAATCTTTTTTTAATTCAATAAATGAAATATTCCTTTTTACAAATTTAAA
>JBBYHO010000018.1:5849186-5874004 GCA_038382025.1 Adansonia gregorii
CTCTTCTTGAAAAGATCATCTTTTGATTTTCTTTCTCTTTTTTTTCGTTATATATGGTTAAAGTTACATATGTTTGTAACCGAAAGAGTCTCTTTTGAGTATGATATTTAAATATTTTATATTTATTTTAATTTAATTTAATTTAAAATATATATCTCAAATTTTATTTAAATTTATTTATGTTTGTAAATAGTAATTTTAAACTCACTAATTTAATATTTTTTTAAAAAAATTAATTTTTACTAAATTAATTTTTTTATTATTTTTAAAATATAAGTAATTTAATATATTTTTTAGTGTTTACACGATTATATTAGATTTTATTACATTTATTTTTTATATAATAAAATTATATAATATATAAATTAAAATTAATTTATTATTATAAAATTAAAAAACCAGCTAGATCAAGCTCGAGCTCTTCTCTTTAAAGGATGACCAAGCAACTCATAAACCCATCAACAATTATTATACATGTATAATATATATATATATACACACCCACGGTAATGAAATAAAAGATATATATTCTTTAAAGTAAAAAATTATATTTCATTATTATAAGGAAGATCGTAACTTAAAAATATATATAAAATATTACAAGTATTGAAATTTAAATTAAAATTTATTAAATATTATTTTTTAAAAATAATTATATAAATTAAGAACTAATAAACTTCGGATTCAAAACTTTATGTATTTAATTATCATATTTGACATACATGAATTAAAAACTAATGGGATCGATCATTCGATAAACATAAGATTTAACTACAACATTCGTTTAAAAATGTTTTTAAATGACAACAATTAATGTCCAATTTTTATTTATTTATTTCATGTTTTATTAAAAATAAATAGTAAAAATATTAACCAAACTAAGCTTAAACAATGTCTTACGGGTACTTTATAAACCTTCTATTCAGTTACTTAAATTTGGTTTATCCAATACTATTAGCTCTTATGGCAATGCTGCTCTAGTCAGAAAAACAATGGTTAAAATATATTAAAAAAATCTTTGAATTATTTCATTTTTTAAAATAAGTGATAGAATTTTATTATATTCAAATAAATTATTATTTTTTATTTGTATTTAAATACGCTATTATATCAAAGGGAAAAAAATTGATGTTGTCAAAGATTTATCTTAATGTAAATTTAAAATTAAAAGATTTATTTGGTGTAATCTAATAATTAAGGGTTTATTTGAATTTAACAAAAACATATAGACTAATTTAGATAAAGTGATAAAGTATTATAAAAAGGTCTTTTGAAAAGTCAAAAGATGCTGTTTAGGATCAAGTTAAACGAATAAGGTCAAAAACTATAGCTACATTGAAATTGATCTCTTAAATTGAATTATAAGTCATCAAATCAAAGTTTTCTTTTTTTAAAAAAAAAAATTATTTTAGAGTGTAAATAAGATTTAAGAAAAGAAAAGTAAAGCAAGAATTAAATTTGGTAATTAGTGTATATATAAATATATTATGTTTTATATTTTTAATTAGGAAAATGATTAAATATGCTAAAATTTTAAATACAAATGTAATGTATTAAATGTTTTGTATTAATCTTGATTAAATGTATTGTGTCCTATTTATTATATGAATTTTTTTGTTTATAAAACTTATTTTATTTGTGTTACGCTTTTGCATTATATCTAAAATTATCTCACCCAGCAAAACCCATGCCTTGAACAGAATGATGGATGTCAATGGATTCTTTAATTAATAGAATGATAAACTAAAATTAATTTAACAAATTAGGATTATTTTTTTGAGAAATATTATTTTAAACTTAATATTTAGAAAATATATGTTTTAGTATGAAATTTCATTAGAAAAGCAAATAATAATTTCTTTTAATATGACACACCACTTGTATATTTTTACTGCATAGAGAATATCATATTTTATTCAAAATTTTTTTAAAATATATTAACATAATATTTTACAAAATATTTCATTTCTATTAATTTTGACTAAAAAATCATTAAAAAAAAACTTGGCAGTAAAATTTAGTAAAATCGAATTATAGTGATGAAATTCAATATTCACTTGGACAATTATGTTTGCGTTACTTTTTTTTTGTATCGTGTTTATATTTTTTGTATATATCACAATCATATCGATGGTATTATATTTATATAAATTTTTAACACGTTAATAAATAGTTTTATATAGAGTTTAACATAGTTATATATTCAGCTTATATTCACATTATTTTTTTCATATAGTCTTGCGTCTTGATTAATTTTTATTTTGTGTTGTGCCCAAAATTAATGCATCTAATTAGCCTCATTTAAATAACTCTAAATTTTATATCACGTATTGTATAATGATGTGTTTTTTAATATTTGTGGTTATATTAATTTCTTAGTCTTTATACCATTAAGTTAAAAAATTATTATATTGATAATGATCCGTAAAACTTAAAATATTGAATAATAAGGTAAACGGGTTATAGTGTGTGTGTGTGTGTGTGTGTGTTTTTTAATTTTAGATATTGAATAAAAATAAAAATTATGTTGAATAATATTATAAATTATGAATTATTTTATGATAGTTAATGGATGTATTTTTTTTATTAAATTATTTGCATGTTTTGACAAAAGAATTTCATTTCAACTTATAAATTTATGAAACGCAAAGTATTTCAATCAATCAACTTAAAAATAATTAAAGATAAATAGTCATTTTAATAAAAAAACAATTAAAATATTTTTAAATATATTATGATATTTTTAAATTTTTAATCATTTGAAATAATGAAGAATATGATAAAAATATTGTAATCAATTAATTTAAAAAATTGAAAATAAAATTGGCATTTGCGTGAGAATTTTGTTGTTAAAATTTAAACATTTTCCATGATTTTTATCAAACAACAATGATGATGTTAAAAATTAATTGTAATTATATTGTTCAAACAAAATGATTCATTCTTTCTTAATGATCATTTCATTATTTTCCTAAAAATTTTTAAAATTTTTTTATCTTTTATCATAAATATTTTTATTCATATATTATTATATTGTTTATTATTTTATTTTTTTAAAAAAATTATCTCGAAACCACTTTTGTAGACTTGAATTAAGGAAACCCTTTCAAATTACAAATAATCTACAAATCCAATATCAAATCCTTTCAAATTACAAATAATCATGGAGTGTTTAATCTTTGATGCTTGGTTGTCAAATCATCCTTGCCCTATTCACCAATTTGACACATAAGAACAATCCTCCACCAATTTTACAAGGTTCATTTTTTTTCATGAAAAAATTATTAATTGCATCAATAATTCTTTATTACGTCACTTTTTTTAATTAAATATTTTTAAAAAATTAGTTTGAATAAGTATTTTTATTGTAATCTTATTAAATATATAGATATTTGAAACTAATATTTTTATATCAATAATAGCATGAAATTTAGCATTCAATCATATTATGTTACGTGACATTTTTATTACGTGTTAAATGTTAAATGTTATATTACTATTTATTTAATATTATTAATATGAATTATTTATATATTTAACGAAATTATAATATAAATATTTATTTAAATTAAAATTTTTTTAGGTATTTAATTAAAAAGAATAGTATAACACGGAGGTCATTTATATAATTAACTCTAAACGAAGTGATGCCTGTTCGGTTAAAAGACTTCCCAAAATAGCCATAGGAAAGTCGATGTAGCCAATAATTTCTTATTCACTTTCTTTTTAAAACTTCATTTTTTTTTGTTTACCCTCAATTGGGATTCAGTTTTCAGTTCCAGGCAGCCATGATTAACTTCAAACAAGCTCAGATCTTGGCATCTCTTTGCTGCTTTCTCATCTTACTTCCTTTCCTAGTACGAGGAGATGGTAATAATAATTGTACGTGTGAAGCTGAACCTGATAATGGTAATAATAAATCTCTGGCGCTCAAATACAAGGTCGTTGCAATCACTTCGATTCTTGTTGCCGGCGCTATCGGGGTTTGCTTTCCTTTGCTTGGCAAAACCATCAAGGCTTTACATCCTGAAAGGAATGTTTTCTTCATAATCAAAGCGTTTGCAGCCGGCGTGATATTGTCGACAGGGTTCATCCATGTTCTTCCCGATGCTACTGAAAATTTGACGTGTCCTTGCCTGGATGAGAAGCCTTGGGGGAAGTTTCCGTTCGCCGGTTTGGTGGCTATGGCTTCCGCCATCGCTACATTGATGGTTGATGTGTTTGCTACTTCTCATTACAAGAGGTCTCACTTTAAGAAGATGACAGGACGGGTTGACGGAGGTGATGAAGAGAAAACAGGGGAAAATGATGATGAAAGTTACGTACATGATGTTCATACTCACGCAACTCATGGCCGTAGCCATGGCGGCCATGCTCATGGTTCGGTCGCTATGCTCGAGCGTTCTGCTTCATCCGAGCTTCTTCGCCGCCGAGTAGTATCTCAAGTAATTTAAAAATACTATTTTGATCTAAGTAGGACCGTAACAAAAAAAGAGATACAGACTCAACTCAGGTTGAGTCTGTTCGGACAGATAGATAGTTGGATTTATGAACAGATCTAGTGAATAGGATTGATAGTAATTTTAAATTGTTTTCTTTCACTTAAGATTTGAGTAGTCATTGACCGGATTTAAATAGCTATAGTATTATGATATTACAATCATTATTTTATAATTTTAATTTTTTTATTATCGATATTTATTGTAATCGATCATATTAACATTTATTACGATCCACAACTAAAAAATGCGTTTGAAATTAAAATTTTGGTCAAGTTTGAAAGCCATGAATAGTAATTAATCTGATTTTAAATATGTTTTTGAAGGTTTTGGAGTTGGGGATAGTGGTGCACTCAGTGATAATAGGGATATCTTTGGGAGCTTCAAAGAGTCCAAAGACTATAAAGCCTTTAGTGGCTGCACTCACCTTCCATCAGTTCTTTGAAGGCATGGGACTTGGTGGATGCATTTCCCAGGTAATTTTTATATATTTAATTAATCCCATTTTAACAATTTATGTGCTTATGACTTTCGTCTGAATCTCCAACAATCCCACTTCTTTTTTGAGCTGTTTTCCAAGGTAATTTGTATAATTAATGAATTCTATTGATTCAAGTAATTAAAATATGATATAATAAATTTGAATTTAAATTTTAGCATATATAATTTTTTTATATGGAACGGGATGGATAGATATTGCACAAGCCATTTCTACTTTTGTTTGATTGAATTTTGCATTTAAATTTTGATTTTTATTTGAATTTTTCACTTAACTTTGATTTTGTATGATTTCGAAACAAAATTTAAATACAAAAAATTCTTTCAAATATTTTATTTTAATAATTAATTAATAAACGATGATAAAAAATTAAGCTTTTTATATTTGATAAAATAAAAATTCTATGTTTATTTCTAAAATTTTTACATTATTAATAAATTAATTTTATTTTTAAATATTTTAAAATTAAAGTTGAGTGATAAAATTTAATAAAAAATTAAAGCTTAGTCACAAAATTTAATTAATAATAGTATAATAATAAATTTATTATAATTTAAAAAATATAACAATAAATATCATTTAAAAATAAAGTATAATGATGAATTTTAATATTTATATACTGTGTAATGGTAAATTTGCCATTAACTCAAAAAAATTAAATATATACTATAAGCCGGAAAAGTGGAAATCTCATGCCTTTAGATTGAAACAAACTACACCTCTTGTCATTATCTGGCTTGGTTGCGATACTTACTGTTCTTTTTATACTATATTTTCCCAATTTCTAAGCTAGGAGCTATTAAAATGGCACTGAAGTTACAAGCATGGAGCAAAGGCCGGCATTGAATGAAAAACTCAGGTCAGGTCTACTTTTTTGTTTTTAATTTACAAATTAATTCAATTCTGTTGTTTTTGTAGGCACAATTCAAGTTCGGAGGCGTTGCAATTATGGCACTCTTTTTTTCTCTCACAACCCCAGTTGGAATCGCCATAGGAATAGTCATATCAAAGTCATACGACGACAGCAGCTCCAATGCTCTCATTATTGAAGGGATATTAAACGCCGCATCGGCGGGGATCTTAATATACACGGCGCTTGTCGATCTGCTCGCCGTTGATTTCATGAACCCAAAGTTGCAAAACAACGCAACACTCCAAGCTGGAGCCACTGTATCGCTTCTTCTTGGGGCTGCTCTTATGTCTCTCATGGCTGTTTGGGCTTAGAGTTAGCGTCATTGAAATTTCCTCGGTCAGAAGAACCGGAGTTGAATTACATGATTGCTTATTATTATATCGATTTTTAAATCTATAATTATATATTTTGAAATACATAAATTAAATAAAATATACATTAACTTAAATTTGTATTAATATGTAAAGTATACTTCATTTAAAAATAATGTCAAATTATTTTTAAGATTAATGCAAAATTAATTATGAAGATAAAAAAAATTTAATGTAAATGTTCTTCTTTATTTATACAAAATAAATTGATTTGCTTTATGATAACACGTTACAAGTGTTGTAAATGTTAAGTAATGCATCGCGATTATTGAGGACATGAATTTGATAACTTTTTTAAAAAAATTGATAATATCATGAATTTGTAGTAATTGCACTCACTTTGTTCATGAATTATTGTTCAAAAGCTTTTATATATATATATATAAACCTTTATTATAAAATCAATCTTAATATTTCATTTTAAATCAAACTATTGGATTAGATAAATTGTAACTTTGTTATATTTTTTTAAAAGTTTATTTTATCATCACCATTATAACCTACATAAATTAACTGTTCAGAACTTTTAGCATGATTTTTCAAAGAATTAAATAGTCTTTTAAATCTATAATATATATATATATAAGCTCTAATTGAGTTGTTATCACGAATCGAATAACATTAATTTAATTAAAAAAATTACATAAAATAAAATATTATATAAATAAAATATTAATAATATAAATATATTATGTCTTTCAAATTTTTATATATAATATATATTTTAAAAAAATTATCAACTTTGTATTAAAATAAAACAACCACTCTCTCTCTCTCTTAAACACTTATGAACCTTCAAAATGGATGAAGTGGTAAAGTTGCCTAAACTTTACTAACTTTAGTCCTTTTTTTTCCCCTTAAGTTTAGAAGAAGTTAGAATGGGTAAACTCTACTTAGCATTATTCTTATTCTTTAAGTTTGAAGTGATCAACCCCATGGATGTATGAGTTCCAAATAATAAAATTTCAAGTTTATGTAGTTTTTATTAATCATTAAGATTGTGCTACTCATACTTTAGTATAATGTAAAATTAACTTTATAATAAGTAATTTAAAATAAAGATATTCATAAGTTGAGTTATAACTCGAAAATTTTTTTATTTTCTTGTTTATGTATGGGCTAATCCAAAAGCCTATTTCATCATTTAAATAATATTAAAAAAGTTTAAAATTTTTTATATTAATATTTAATTAAAAATATTTTGTATTATTTAAATAATAATCCAAGGTAAAGCTAAATAACTCAAATTTTTGTTAGGCTAATTGAATTGCCTAACCATGAATAAGTTTAGCATAAAGGTATCTGTTAAGATTACATTTTTTTTAATCATTTATATTTAGATAATTTTGAATTAAAGAGATTATTAAGTGAATAATAATGTCCTTAATTCGACACTACTACTAATATTCTAAGATAATTTTGGTTCCCAATCCCACACTGATCATCAAAGTAATTATTTCTTTCTTCTTTTATTTTTTTTCTCTTTTTTATGCTTTAAAATTAATTAGTATTTTGAACGTTCATGTTCGAAGTGTAAGTTTTATAGCTTCCTATCAGCCAGACAACACTTGAGAGTAGATCTTGTAATTTGTATATACATATTATGTTCTATGGTTTTTATGAGAGTTCTGTAAATATAAACATGATAAATTATTAAATATGTTAAAATTTTAAATATGAATATTATATCTCTATCTTTATATTTATACTATATATAATGAGAGTAACTAAGTTTGATGTCATTACTAACTTACTAACTTAATTGAGTCAACTCACTAAACTTAAGTGAGTCAACTCACTAAACTCAAGTGAGTTTTTCTTTTATAGTTTTTTTAAATACAATTTTAAAAAAGCTACCCACTAATTATAGTTTTTTTTAAATTAAATTTGTCTTCACATATTTTAATCACTCGCATAGTGGGTGTTCCATAATCTAGTTATATATAATGAGAGTAACTGAGTTTGGTATCACTCTCAATTATACCTGGGTAAGGATCGAGCAATTGGACTGATTTAGTCCATAACAATAATTTTGAGTTAAAATAATATTTTTTATTTAAATTTAATTATAAAATATATGAATATTAATATAATTTTTTATGAGATGAATAATAATTCAAACCTGAATAAATAGATCGAGCTTGGGCTTAGAAGCCTAGTCGAACCCATGGCCAAGTCCACTCCTAAATCACAGACTCAAGTGAATTTGTACTTTTCTATAAAAAAGTAAAATTCTAACTATCAATTAAAGCCTTTTTAAAAAATAAAATTTTATTTTCATTTTTCTTAATCACTCATGTAATGAGTGTATTATAATCTAGTTAATATAAAAAGAACACTTGAATTAATGTCACGAGTTAATCAAATATCAACTTAATTATTTAAATAATAATATAATAATATAATAATATAAATAAATAAAAATACATTAACAAAATAATTTAATAATTTTTAATTATTTTTTAAAATAAAACAAAACCCACTCACTTTAAAATTACTCAAACAATTTAAAAAACCATCACTTCCCTTTCTCACACTTTCGCAACTACTACTTACTCCCCTCTTCAAAAAAAAAAAATTTTTTTGTTTTATTATTTTCACATATATTTTTAAATTAAAAATACTGAACATTTATGCAAAAAAAAAACCTACTAATATCAAATAAATTTGTTTGTTATTTATTTTTTAAATACTAACAACGTGAGTATCACAAATCCTAATATATATTAAACATATTATATTATCCTAATATTTTATATTATGTTTAAAATTATATTTATATTTTATACATGGATGACCTTCCTCCAGTGCAAGTTTTGAGCAGCGGAGAGGAGAAATGTCCTTTTCCTTCGCCAAATTTATAAGGCAGAAGCGTTTCATTTCTTTTCGTTGAATTTTTTTTTTCTACTGAAAACGTCATTAGATTGCATGACAACCTTTTGTTTAATTGCGCCGACCATCTTATCCAAAACGAATTACTTCAGTTTCAAGTATACTGAAATTCTAAGATTTTGAGAAGATCAACTGCCATGTACCTTAGTACTATTTAACACACTATGTTCAGCAAGCTTGAAACAAAAAATAATAATGGATTAATTGTTATAAACTAGACACTGTAATTTTTGTTTTTTTATAATGTAATCGGGGATATAATTTGTATTTTTTTTTTACTTTAGAATTTTTTTCGAATAATTTTTAAAAGCATATTTTTACATATCGGTTAATCGCTTGTGAAATTTTATGCTAAAATATAATTCTCAAATATCAAACTCTTGTTAACAAACAAAAAATCATCTCTTTACTTATTGGATTAATTATCAACGCGACTAAGTTCTGTGAGTTGGCTTGTCAATTAAGCAGATCAGGTTAATTTTAGCTTGAATTAAATTAGATTGGATTATTTTAGGTTTTAAAATTTTCGGATCATTTAAGAGTTCAGGTTATTTTGGTTTTAAGCCGCTTCGGGTTTGGGTTACTTTAATTTTAAGTCATTTCGGATTCAAGTTATTTCAGGTTCGGGTCAATTAGGTTTAACACTCGAGTTAATCGAGTTTAAAGCATTCTAGATTCGAATCATTTTAGATCGAATCAATCAAGTTTACCACTCCAGTTAATTGGTTTCGAACTTTTGAGTTAATTAAGTTTAACATTCGGGTTTATAAAATTTGATCATTTTAAGTTCGGGTCATTTCGGGTTAATTGT
Organism: Adansonia gregorii; assembly: GCA_038382025.1. Lineage (NCBI taxonomy): Eukaryota > Viridiplantae > Streptophyta > Magnoliopsida > Malvales > Malvaceae > Adansonia > Adansonia gregorii. The sequence goes on from JBBYHO010000018.1 coordinate 5,859,172, forward strand.
TTATGTCTATTCGTATTCTAATCATTTTTTGTTCGAATTATTTTAGATTTGAGTCATTTTCGATTTGGATCACTCTTAGTTCAAGTCATTTTTTGGTTTGGATTAATCGATTTTTAATTTTTAATTTTTTTATCAAATTAAATTATGTCGAGTTTGAATTCGAATGAATTAATAGAATTTTTCGAGTTTGAATATAATTAACGTTTTCTATTATGAAAAAGCGGTTTAGTTTAATTACAAAAAATTATTTATTAGTTAAACACCAGAAAAAGATCGAAGATTAGAAAATAAAAGAAAAAAATTGTAAATATTTCAATCGAATTTCACCCTCACAAGAATTCATCCCAAAGATACGTGAACCATTTGAGCACACATCCAAAATTATTAATCCACTTAAATCAATTTCCACAACTCGAATTTTACCCTAAAAAAATACAAATATATATATTAATTAAAATAATATAAAAAAATTACGACTCATCCCAATAATTTGATCTTATTTATTTTCCCCACAGTCATAGAAATTAATATTCTTCAATAATTCCTATAACTTTATGTCAAATCAGTTGAAATAAAACAAGTTGAAATTATTGAACAAATGGAAGGAATTCCATCATTTTATTGCAATAATTAATTAATCATTTGGTAGATTGTGATGTTGAACTATGGTGCTTTTAATTATTAGAAGATTGCAGCCACTGATCTCCATCAATGAAAGACGTATTAAGGAAAACAGAAGCCTGTGTATCATTCAGCTTTTGAACATATGCTGCCCTGCCCGTCATATTTGCTCCTGCACCTGTGCAGTTGTATTCTCCGTAGAATATAGTCCTGCATTAAACCAAAATTACAATTAATTAATCATTCTCTAATTTTTACTAAACATTAATTTCTTAGTATAAAATAAATCATCATCGAAAAAATCGAATTGAATCAATTGAATTAAAAATTAAAAATTTATTTGATTCGGTAGATATAATAAAATAAAAAATTTTATAAATCAATAAATAACAAGCTGAACCTGTAACAATATGCAAAAATCAATTTTATGCTTATTTGATTATTAAAAAAATTTATCTTATGTGATTGGATATCCAAGAGTTAGACGAACAGCCCAACCTGTTTGCATTGGACCTTGATAAGGATGTTAGTAATTCGGGTTGGCCCGAATTACTATTTAATAACAAAAAAAAAGTTTCTTCAAATTCAATATAAAAATATATAAATATTAATATAATTTTTTTAAATATTTTAATATTATTTCAATATTAAAATAGGTTGTTAAGTTGGCCAAATCTGAGATTGGGCAAAAATAATTCTATGTCACAACTCGACCCAACACATGAATAAATCTATATATGATGAAATTTAATTGTTTAACCTCTATAAATCTAATAGTGAATAGTATTCAGTTTAACCAAAATATATTTTTATTAAATATTTATTATATTTAATATTTATTAAATATTAAAAATTATTTTATTAACATTTAAATTTTTTTTAATTTTACCTGTTGGTCGAACTGATTAAATCGATTATCGAAAGGTTAGTTGTGTAACTTTAGATCCGATTTTAAAATATTAAATAAATTAAATAATATTGAAAACTATTGTTATTTTCCCACGAATAATAAAATTTCATACTGGTCTCGTGTAGGATCATTGAAGTCATTCCAACCCTCTGGTGCAATAATATCCGTCATGGATGTCAAAGCAAAAACCACACAAGAGAATGGCCTCCAAGCTCGACCTAGCCATATTCTTCCTGTACCTCCCACGCTACAATTCACGAATGCAAAGCCGGTGTTTTCATCAGCCGAAGCCCTACCATGCGCCGTTACAGCTCCATTAATGCCTTTCGATCCTGGAGCAACGGGGTTGGCCATGGATATCATCTGGCAATCCTGCTTCCAAATGTGTTAATTACATTAAAGATTTTGTTATTGATTTAGCAAGGTGACTGCCTGACTTGATCATTGGAAATGAACATCCATAAAGATTGAATCTTAGTTACTTAAAGTCCAATAAATGTTCGCTTGCTTGGCAATAAACATCAATTACCTGATAAAGAGACTTTCCATTCCCAAAAATGAAGTCGATTGAGCCTTGAATATAGCAATCCTTGAAGTAATGGCGACCACGGTCGTCATGGAGGGTGTCTTGAGCTCCAAAGAAGCCGCAACCCCAGAAGGCTGCCTGGTCTCCAGCTATTCTAATTGCCACTGCTTGTGCCCCAACATCACCTGGACGAGGGATTGGAGCTACATTCTACCATATAAGATCAAAACTCCAATAACTCAGAAACCATACTACAAATCTCAATTTTCGTTCTCTGTTGAAAGCAATATATATTTTTTAATCTTAATTTATGACAATAATCGAAAATTTTTCGAATGTTGTTATTATTATTACGTGATTATGTGTCTCACCATGAAGCTTATGTTCTTAGCAATAAAGTTGGCCGAGAAAACTTGCACAGAACCACTATAAAAGGTGCCATTAGCAGAATTGGCAGTGTCATTCCAAGCAATTGCAGTTGATGTATAGCCTTGTCCTTGAAATGTAATGTTCGGTTTGGTTCTTGGAATAATGACTTTCTCACTGCAAAAACCATAGACATTTGTATGTTAGCTTATGAACATGACCACGGATTTAAATTACAATCATAGAGTTAAAAATAGAAAATGCAGAGTAATGTTTATAACATCACATTGCAATTACTATTTAAATCTTCGAATTTGATCCAAAGGAAAAAGGAGAAGAGCAGAAGGAAAAGGAAAAAGAAAAAAAAGGAATCAGAACTTCTAAGAAGAAAGGGTGGCATCTCACTAGTAAATGCCTGAGTTGATCCAAATTATAGTTCTTTTGATGCTAAAGTTTGCGACTGCATCAACGGCTGCTTGCACTGTCGTGAAATTACAACAGCCATTTCGATCAACACAAAGCGTCAATGTCGTGTTGGTTTCTGGAGGTGGAAAGTTCGGTGGAAAGTCATCACAAATGGCTACTGGTTTGCCATTATCGGGGTGTTTATGATGTCGACGACGTAAGTCGTCAAAGTTGAATGGAAAGAATGTAGCAACGACGGATGATGACGATGAGATGGTTAGATTGAAATCAACAACATATTTGAGGAATTCAGGGCTCGGATTGATGAGAACCCTGGCTGCAAATACAGCAAAAACTGCAACAAGAACTGTGAAAGAAAAGCTTTTGGGACTCATTTTTTATCGGGTAAGGGAAGAGTAAAAGGGTTGGAGGGTATATAAACGGAGGATATAATGCATAAACATGCACTTGAAGTTTAAGGGTCGATGGCATGTCTTGCAAATCACCCTGTCCTTTGGTAAAGTCCTTGGGAGAATTTCCAACCTACCAAACATCAAGGCTTGTTCATGGCCACTAAAATGGAGGGGGAAAAGTTTAGACTTCACTTTATCATTTTCCTTGGTTGTATAGGGTCCACCATTGGCTGAATCCCGCAAACTCCTTTGGTTAGGGTTCACCAAATTGTCCCATTGGAATTGCTAATTGCTTAAGGCTTTTCACGTTCCTTCACCAAATTCTCCGTTGGAATTGCTAACTTAGTTCACATATCTCTCAGAAGATTCATCATTATTATGTTGACATTAAAGAACTTTGTTATCATTAGTTTAGCGCCTTCTTGCTTCCACACAACAATTAATGTTCAAAAGTCATTGTAATTAGCTTTATTTTTTGAAGTACAATAGAAGCCGCAATCTAAAAAATAAGAGAATAAACTACTGATTTTAAACTTTCTATTTTAGATTTATTCAATGACATTTCTTAAAAATGATCGTATGAATAAATTGGGTTAAATCTTAAATTTTACAATTTACCTTATTTATTTTCTTGTTACTATTAAACTCGGCTTTCATAGCAAATTAAAATGAAAAAGGTAAGAATAATATAATTATAAACTGATGTTATGTTGACGTAGAGTTAAAAGTATTATCAATGTGCCAACAACTTCTTAACTTCGTGCCTAGAAGAGTGTTAAAGTTGGCATGTAAGCTTGGGTTTAAACTCAAGCATCCCTTCCCATCTCCCAATTTATCAAAAAAAAAAAAGTTATCAATGTTGTAAGAAAGAAATAGTAGTTAAGAGTAATATAATTACAAACCAATATTATGTTGATGTAGAGTTAAAAGTGTTATCCATGTGCCAAAAACTTATTAACTTAGTGACTAGAAGAGTGTTAAAGTTGGTACGTAAGCTTGGGTCTCAAGCATCCCATTCCCATCTCCCAATTTATCAAAAAAAAAAAAGTGTTATCAATGTTGTAAGAAAGAAAGAGTAGTTAAGGGTAATATAATTATAAAACAGATCTTAGAAAATTAGGTTAAAATAATTAAAAAAATCTTGAATTCTATTATTTTATTTAGATAAATTTTTATATCTTTATTATACCTAAGTGAATATTTAATCTTCAATTTATATTTAAATAAGCTTTTGAATTTTAATTTGTACAGAAATAAATTCTTAACCTTTTAAATTATAATTTAAATAAATTTTAACATAAATCAATCTTATAGTTGAAATAAAGACTTATTTGAAAATACAATTAAAAAATAAAAATTTATTTAAGTATAATAAAACTTCAAATATTAAAAATAAGAAATAATTTAAAATTTTTTTAATATTTTACTTAAAAATCTTTACTGATTTTATAGAGAGCCACCAATAAAACCCCATGTGAGAGTGATATAATAATCAGAGCATGCTTTGCCGGATTCGACCTCCAATTCAGGTCCAGTTGTTGGCTTGATATTGGACTTTCTTTTGTACTGCCATGATTCAAATAGCCATGCAAGAAGATTCAATTTTCAAGGAGATTGACGGTATTATTATCAAATCAAATACATTTGAAGAGCTAATTTTACGTAGTTGACAAAGCTCAAAACAAAGAAGAGATCATGAAATGAAATGGCTTCATCATCAGCCTCCATTTTTCTTGTGCTTTTGAAGCTTGGGGAGTTTCCATGAACCCCAACTTAAGGAAATTGTAGTTCGGCTCGAGCGTTGCTAGGTCAAGTTCCCCTGGTCAGTACGCAATAGCGCAAGGCACCAGCAAAGGGGAAACTCGAGGCACCAAGTATGTACACACCAATTTGGAGGAAATTTTCACAGATGGGTTCTTGAACAGAACAAAGAAGAAAAAAGGGGTTGATTTGTGGGCGACCAAGCGGATGTCTTGGACCACGAAACAGGGGGGAGAGTTTTTATCACATTGTAGACAGGTGGAACTCTTACCTTGTAAATGCAAAATGGCTAGCCAATCTGTCTTCCGAACGGCTACTCAATGCATTTCAGATGTTGAAAGATTTGGGATTAGCATTGCCATTGGTGTTAAAATTGGATTATAGGATGGCAAATGGTGAGCTTCTGATAAGACTGAAAGAGCGGTCAGATGTGTAATCGACGGTGATAGCCAGATCAGGACGAAGGTCAAGGAGATGGCTAGAAAGAGTAGACAAGCTGTATTGGATGGTAGATCAACGCAACCCGCAACATGAAAGATAAAAGAACGGGTTATAAAACTCCTAGATGTCACCTTTTAACAGTAACCGTACAAACCAAGTAAGCTAAGCTTGACATTCATGCATTCATTGTGTTGATTAATAACAATCTTTCTCTTTGCTAAAATTAAATAAAAACCCTCATCTAAGGTATAAAGTATTTACAGCTATGTATGTCCATTCGAGAGCCAGTCTTCAAGCCTTGGACTTGGAGTAATAGCTCACTAACCTCTAGCTTCCAATATCCAGATACTTCAAGATCTTTATATTTCACAACATATCAAACGAGATGGCAATGAAAATAATTGTCTTCTTACCACTGTGTTTTCCAACATAGATACACAGTTCAAATAAACACTTTTGAGTTCCTAGGTCAGACCACAAACTACAACGTTTTAAGTGAAACAGAAATGAAATTATGATAAAATGTCTCCGCTACACTCCATTCCTTTTTCTACAGTTTTTAGTACAATGTACATTCGTGAAAATCCATTTTCAAGACCACCAAAATCGAACTTTTACTTCCCACAGCAACTGTTGGCACAAAGTTGAGGAATGACAGATGAAATCAATACCAAGGAACAGATGCAGGGGCTTCGGATCTTGAAAGAGCACATGAAGATGAAGATATGAAAATAGAGAGGAGACATTTACACTACCTGTTACCGTTGCTAATGCCATGCTAAGCTGAATCATTCAGAATATATATATATATATATATATATATGCATTCTCTCAGCCTTCCTCCCAATCTACATCATCCTCATCGTCTCCGGATGCTTCCGCTTCAACATTCAAATCACTGACCTTGTAACTCTCAGTTGTATTGCCTGAAATTAAATGAAGAGATTTACTGGGTACATCATAATCAGAATTAACTTAAGATGCATGGGGCATGACGATTGAAATTATATAAACTAGCTTATGTAAATGGTATTGAAAAGTCAATAGGAAATATATTTGAATTATTGTAAGTTATTTTTACTATTGCTTGACATGCTTTGAATGGAAACAAGACTCATATAACATGCACATGGAGACGAGTTATATGTTGCGACAGGGCAGAGGGTGACAGATCCCCTGGCCCATCCCCCCTACCAGTAGGTATACTACAAAAATCGTATTGTAAATTATAACATAATATGCCTGTATCTATGTATATACAATAACTGCATACGGATGAAAGCAAAATAGGCGGTGAATTATGAAAATAACCATCAGATTTAATTCCGCACACCTCAAATGGCACAAGATATGAAAATTTTTGTGGCCAAAAGAAAGTAAAATTTTCAGAAAATTACAAAAATAATGATCCTATGCATGCATACAATCCGGTGATTCTATATTCGGCATCCTACAGATATTCCCCACAATTCAAATCCTCTATTTTGATATGATAATTAGCAAGTAGCAACAGCAGTACAATTGAATTATGATGCCATTTGAATAAAACTGAGAATATGCACCCAAAAAATAAGTACTACTCCCTAAATCTCAAATTGAATGTCCACTTTTTGGTATTTGTTCCTTGCTTTTACAACTTTTACAATTCACGTGTCACAGAAGCTAGATGGCCGACCTAAAGCTGCATTTCAATAAAAGGCAACATTTGAAAAATGCTTTCCATGTTGGGAAAAGTGGTATACTTTGAGATAGTTCAAACAGAAAGGTGCACATGCAATTCGGACAAAGGAAGTGGTATTTATTTTTATTATCTAGTAATACTATGTTAATATTATGTGAAGATTGTTGCTGCTGAATTTAGGGTAAAAAATTTGGTATATTGTTTAAACTAAAGAACTGAATTTAATTAAAAATGTTAGACAACTACAAGTATTGAAGTTCAAAAAATATTATATTTCCACTCTTTACATATGATACTCAATTCGCATATTAAACATGAAGACTTCATTTTTCATACACTAACATAGGGTTTTTCTAACTCCACAAGCGAGGTTAACAAAATAACATCTGTACTTCTAATTATATTGGGTTTTTTTTATTTAAAAGTAATATCCTAAGGGATGTGTCAAGCTCAACTTGCTAACCTCTCCTGTGAAAACTCCACTGGTAGTGAATGCGGTAATTTTCCAAAACAAAATTAGGTGGACGGATTACAATGAAACACTGGAGAAAGGAATCAAATCATATTGATGGCTTACTCATAAAACTTCCAAAATGGCATTTTTGCACATTAAATATTCTTTTAAATGGTTAGTTAAATGAACAACAAAGCATGATGACAATTTTTAAGTAATTTAAAAATTTAACAGTTTTCATAGTCATCAAAGAAAGAAAACGGTATATTCTGAATACAAAATAAAAACGGAACTTACCTGCAACAGGGGCTTCTTCCCAATTAATATCATCATCACCCTCATCGTCTTCACGTTTAGCTTTCATGCCAACTTGACGCTCAGAAGAGTCAGAAAGGCCGGTTGCTAGAGGAATGTCTGAAAATTCTTCTTGTTTCTTAGCAGCTTCTTCTAGTTCTTGTTGTTTTTTATACAAAGCAGCATAATAAGCTTTAAGATACTCATCCTTCAATATAACAGAAAAGAAAAGAAATCATGTCAAATTCTAGTAAATTAAAAACTTTTAGACAGGGTAAAACAAAAGAAAAATGAATGAAAGAACTAGATTGCATAGACAAAAGGAGACAATAATAATCCACCTCATTATACCTACCTGTATATTCTTCTTATCATCATTTTCAACACTCGACTTTTTGTCATCCAAAAAATCTGGTTGTGTTGAAGTGCCATCTGTCTTTGACTCCTGTTTGACCTCCCCACGTTGTTCTTTTGTAAGGTTCATTCCTTGCTTTATCATCCAAGGTGGCAAAACTTTCAAGGATGTGCTCGCACTTTCAGATTTGACATCTTCTTCCTTGCCACCAAGACCAGTAAAGGCAACTTCAACCTGTCAAGCAGGCCCAAGAAGGTTTAAAAACAATCCAAGTTGATGGTAAAATATCCAATATTTAAAATTAAGAATGGCATGCCCAACATTGTAGAGGAAAATCTCGAGTAAAATTAACAAGAATAGAAAATTCACACTTCATAAAAAATATATCGAGCATTGAAAACACACTAATAGTTTGGTTAAAGAAGAATGATTCCTGACAGTAATAACTCCAGCAGAGCTTATAAAACTTACTGTTTGGAATACTGATGGTCTCAACGGAAATCTGTTTCAACCAAAATGGTTGGTTAAATGAGAAGCAAGGGCTTACTAGCTTTCAGAGCACTAGATACATTTAGTTAAGTTAGCATGCTGAATGACATGAATGCTCAATTTAAGGTTTTGAGCAAATTTGAACCTCCAAAAATTGTGAATACATGACCGCAAATACCCATTCAAAAAAAAAAATCTAGAAGATTAACTACAAGAATTTATGCAGGAGTAATATGCCAAAGTTAGCATCATTATTACATAATTACTAGTAAATTTTAAGCAGTTGCACCTCATAGTAGACAACAAAGACAAATACAGTTGAAGTAAATCTTACCTTTGTCTCCCCAAGAAATGGCATAGGTGTCCCACCATAAGCCTGAGAATTCTTGGAAGGATCATTAGAACCAGAATCACCATTTCCAGCACGCCCAGCAGCAATTGCTCGAGCTTCCCATGCTTGGAGACTTCCAATTTCTGGAATAGGCATATCTTTTACTCTGTTGAGTTGTTCCATTAACGGTTTAAGCTGTACCTGCAGTCATTTTATTGCATCAACTCTTTAAAAATGGCATACAAAATATACACAATGGAAAGAATGAAGTCAAAATTATAGGCTTTGTATATTTCTATACACAAATACCGAAAGAAAATAAATAAGGAAATAGGTTAAATGGAATGGAGTTTGAAAGGATTATGGATGATGAACAATCTAAGGACAGGAAAATTTTGCAATCAGTTTCCCCAACTCTCCAGGATGTAGAGAATATCAATGTTAGGATTTTATTTCTTTTGATTCTTTGAGATGAGCAAATTTCAGAGGAGCTTATACGTCTCTTGGTCTTCGATCAAAAGATCAAGATTGACAAAAATATATAAACAAAAGAAGATATTAGATGTGTAAGCGGGGCTTATGGAATGACATTATGACATCGAACCCAGTCAAAATTATCTTCAAACTGCTTTTCTCAAGAGCCATCAATGTTTAGATTCAGGTTAGATAGCCGCTACATATCATAGAGAAGACCTAAGATCATGTCTCATGGTGCTTCCTGAATAACAGAACCGCTGGGCTTTGGTACCAAAAGGATTAAACAATTGTTATTTATTAATCGAGCATTAGTGATTAGACCTGGGAGAGCAAATGGATTTAGCTGACTGCATATCCAAATCCAAAACTGTTTTCCATAGTTTCCATCATTAGAAGGGAAGCCTCTTAGCCCTTTGTATTTAATTTGTGACTGAATGATTAGGTCGGAGTCTTCAAGAAAATTGTTTATTCGAAAAGAAAAGAGTGAATTTAAAGAATATTTTTGGAGGTTAATCTGTAGAACTAATATTCTAATAATTATACCTTTTAATTTCTTTTAGAGCTTAGGAGCTATAAGGATAGTTAATTTGTTTTAACTGTTTATGGTTTGATGTTTGTTGAGAGCATTTACTGTTATTCGCATTACTGTATTTAAGCCCAGATTTAAGCTAACTGTATATACCTGTAACGAACCAGGCTTACCTAATAAACTGGCATTAGAATGACAAACCTGGTGGCCAGGCTTAAAGGCATATAAATTCACTGTATTTGTCTTGAATAAACCTTTGTTATCTTTTTATTTTTGTTAATTGCTTCCATTATTTTATCTTTAGGTTTAAAATGCAAAGCTAGCGGTACTCAAACCGTCTTTCAAACAAAACCAGAAGAAAATCACATCTGCAAATTCTTTAAGCCTTGAATGACTACTCCCCAGTTCTACCAACTCTCATGACGGCTTTTCAGGCTAAGCGATGATCTCTCCTAGCATACTAGCAACCTAATTTCTTCAATAGTCTTTGCAGTAGCCTTTTTCCCTTAATTCAAATGTTTTCAATAGGACTTCATCTGGTGTCTTTTCCGTTTTGAAATTGTCTTCAGGTTCAAAGTAAATCCTCAAACATGAGCTTGTATCAGTACAAAGATGTGGAGGGTAAATCTGGTTCTAATGTACAGTTTAGGGGCCTTGAGTCTCCTTCAAGATTTTCCTTTCCACAGCTAATATGGTTCAAGACACTACTAATCAAAGATTGGAGAGTCAACTTGTTGAATGGAAGAAATAAGATTCTAAGGAGCAAAGAGCTATGCTAATCTGAAGTTATGGGAGTATTTGAAAAACAGAAGGTACAAAGAAATATTATTTGATGTGGTACAAATGAAGAGTTGATATTTTCAACCTTTAATCAAGTCCAACGACATCCAAAGCAATTATTGCAACTAAAACGGAACCTTATGTGAAATACATCTTTTTTCACAGAACAAAATGTATTTAAAAACACTGTGAACATTCTAAAAATTTTGTTAACTTGCTCATAGGGATTAACTTTCTTATTTCAATAGATTCACGTAATAGATCAAGTACATATGAATATGCCATATACGGTAATAAATAGGAACTTTAAAAAAATACCTCCATTTTGTGAAGCATGTCCTTCAATTTTTCACGTCGTCGTCGTCTTGCATTGTCATCTCCATCTCCTACATCTTGTGCTGCTAACTTGTCACTCTCAGCCACCAATTCTCCATTACATCTTTCACAGTGAAAAAATTCATCCTCAAAAGAAACCAATCGCAATGCATCCAAAGCATTGTATCTGACAACATTATATCATAACACCTTCAATTTTTCACGATTACAAATTCAATAGACATGCATGCATTTCAAATGACCCAAGGAGAGAAAGACGAGAAGAAAAGGAGGAGGAAAGAGAGAGGTAGTGACAGAAACCTTTTCCCGCAGCCAGGGCAAACATACTCCTGAACAGTATTCTTGTCCTCAAGTTCATCCTTTAGTTTTTTCTTCATACGATGCAGTCTATACCTAACAACATCATATATCTACAAAACACATTGCTTCAGAGATTTTCACAAACTCGGAAGCCAGAATATGCCTTGCACAAGATAAAATGGATAAAAGGAAAAAGAGGTCTTACGCCTTCTCTATCTAATCCATTATTGACAAATCAATCAATGCAGATCAGAATAGGAAAAAGCAAAGAGCAAAAATAAATAAAAAAAGCAACCTGTGCATAATCCAGACAACAGTAGGAGTGAGTGTGCAATTTAATCTTCTCTTCTCCCTCTCTCCCACCTGGTTGACTATCGGCCGTCACAGCAATTGCTGCATTATATATCTTTGCTCCTTTAGCCGTCTGTAAAGAAAGCAAACATTATTATGCAGACAATAATAAAAGGGCTCAATACAACCAAAAACTTATTACCAACTCTTAATGAACAAAAGAAAAAACATATAAAAAATAAACGGAAGCAAGACATTTTGGCCAATAACACCACCACTATGCCTCAACTCTATGCAAAAATAAGGTACAAATTAAACAAGAAAACAAGGGAAAAGAAAGTGAGCTTCATGCATTTGATATGCACAGTTTATGTTTGAAAATTAATAGGGAACAAGACAGTGAAAATTCAGAATAAAATACAAGAAGGGAAACTTACCAATACAACTAAGCAGACTGACAACTAAGGAACATCAATACAGGGGAAGAGAAAACTGAAGGACAATATTCTAACCTCTTTCCTGTGATCACGGGTGACTAATTTTTCTTCCTCAAATAGCCGTAGAATCCGCCGGAGTTGCTTTGAATGTAGTTTCAACTCCTTTGCCAAATCTTCTTCCCGAACCCATTGTCTCCTAGAAATGAAAGCATAACTTGCTAAAATAACAAAGTGACTGGCAAAATGTAAGCCTAAAGTGGCTGCTCAAACAAGCAGGCATAATTATCGCTTGCAACAGGAAATTACTCTTGAATATAAACATATTTAACATCACGACATAACGAAATATATCTTATTACTAACTGCCTATGGCAAGACTTCTAGTTGAACTGAAAAAACATTTGCCAAAATATGCAGCCTATACTAACACTTCAGTTTCAACATGTTATACCTACCTGTTATAAAATATATTCCAATGCCTCACATTTCAAAGTTCACGAGTGTCAATTTCCAATGCTTCTAAATGTGCTTTCTTCCCAGACGAGATCATAACTTTAATAAAAATTATCTTCTACAATTCTATTTTAAATCATAAAAATCCACCAAAGCATTTTTTTTTTCAATTTAACATGCCTTAATTTCACGTAGAAAGAGAACTTCAATACTACCAGCCCCATTTCTCTTACAAGCAAAACCATCTTTTTCCCTTTCCCTTCCCCTTACCCTTATATTAAAAAGAAAACCATTTGTAGTTGTTTCTGCTAGATAAATAAAGGAAACAGTTACCTTGTAAGAGCATCAAGCACTATAACAGCAACACCTTTATTATCACCCCGACCCACCTTTGGCTGATTATCTCCTTTTGTTGTCACATTATCATAAAACGCTCGAGCTGCAAGCTTCACCAACCTATTTTTCCCATTTCAATTTCAATAATAAACAAATAAATAATTATAAAAGGCAAATGAGATGACCAACCATGTTTCCTTTTCTCATCTATTGCGCCGTTTTGAAGTTAAAAAAAAAAAAAACACATGCCTGTTAAACGGCTCGATGCTCATCTTGTTAAGTGACCGGCGTTAAACAGTTCCCTCGTAATTGCCCAAACTAATTTGCAGCACATAATCTATTTCCGCCAAGGAAAAAAAAATCAGACAATCAAAAATATTGGTTGCCCAGATCACGAGCGAAGGGGTTCGAAAGACTGGATTGAAAGTAGAGAAGCTGTTGGGCAAGTTTTCCCAAAAAAACCCTGATTGCCTTGCTTTTTATGTAGAGAAACACGAAAACAGTAAAAAAAGAATTAAGTTTATTCTATCAAGAATTCAAAGATTGGAGAAGTAGCTGTTGAGAAGATACGATGATAGTTTCGGCCAAAACTCGATAGAAAATGGCAAAGCTTAAAAAAGAAAGAAAAATGCCTTAGGTAGTGCAAGTCGGCTGAGCGAAGCTTGCCTCAGCGAGCGAGCCAGCCGGTAAAGGCTGACGAAGGATGCGTTCGCAATGTGCCTAAGCCTTGGCTTGAAAATTTAGATAAAACTTAATATATGCCGTTTACAAATAAATAATTTTTTATAATATACGTATTTTATATTATAAATATCAATAAAGATTTATCCCCATTCTTATTTACTATGTTGTATTATACATACTAATATAAATTATTATTGAAAATTATAATATCATGGCCCTTTTTGAGGGGGGAAGAGACAATTACTAATTGAAACACTCGAGACACTGATTTAATAATTAAATTATGTGCAGAACTTAAGGAGTTAAATGGAAGAGCTAATGTAAATAGTATAGAATATGATATATGAGCTAAAGTTTTCCGTAACTTAGTCAATCGACTGAAATGTCCAAGATTATTGGCCAACCTTTTGTTCTTTGTTTAGAGCGATCCACGGACCAACTAAGTTTAAATAGTAAAATTTTATTTAATTTATTGGATTTAAAAAATTTTATTTTATTATTTAAATTATATTAAAATATTATTATATTAATATTGCCGTTTATTTTACTGACGAGGCGCTTGATTGGTTGCATTTTTTTTCTTACCGTTTTCCACGTGGCTTGTTAAAAATTTCTTATTGGTTTAGGTTGAAAAATTAATTTAAAAAAAATAGTTGTATTTCACTTCCAAATAATACCAAAATTATTTTTATAATTAAAAAAAAAACAAATATATGGATTTAAAACAGCGATATGCATTTCCTCTGCCGTGTCAAATCGCTCTGAAGTTGAAAATCCTTCTCAGATCCTTGATAAATCATTCTTCAATCCTTAACCCGTTAACCAAAGCTGATTGATTTCCAATAAAACCAAAAATTCCCGACCAGTTTCCCAGAGTTTTGAAACCTAGCACAGAGAGCTGGTTTAAGAACAAAAAAGGAAAAAAAAATGTCGTGGTTAGCTTGATTCATGGCTAATTCGCTCAAACTCGACCAAGACGACGGCCACACCAATGCCGCCCAGAATCTGCAACCCGAATCCGAACCAAGCTTCAACCAAGCGTCTTCCTCCCATTCCGAAGGATCATCAGATTCCAACACTACACGTGGCGTTAAAGAATTCTGGGGCATCGCTTCCTTCCGGGCTCTGCCTCCTCTGCCGTCATCGGACGAACAGCCCGATTG
>JBBYHO010000018.1:5888457-5908234 GCA_038382025.1 Adansonia gregorii
TTATTATTATTATTATTATTGTTGTTGTTGTTGTTGTTGTTTGAAGGATTTAGGACTTATCCGTGTATAAATTAAGTGCTTATTTAATTGATGTTTATTTAATTATTATTCTAAAAAGTTTTTTATTTAATATAAAAGTTTTTTCTTTAATATTAACTTAACCAATGCTTAATGACAATGGTTCATATTTTTCATAAAATTTATTTAGTTAGTGAATCAAATAATGCAACTTACTTGTAAGCAAAATTATTTATATTTAATTTTATAGATTTATTAATGAAATAACATTACAGTAATTTATACGCCAACAGTATATCAATAATTGAATAACGCTAATTAAAAAAAGAAAATTGCTTACACTCATTTCATATGTTTGCATAATATTTAAGTTTTTAAATTCTATTATAACTTTGTAAAAATTTTAATATTTCTCACTTCAATCTATAAAATAAAAGCTTTTGACACGGTCTAAATTTAACCGTTTAATATTTTACGTGCAATATCAATCTTGTACGTATAAATGCCTCGTGAGGTTAAAATCATTGTATTTCATTAGAATTTAACTCAAAATTTTTTTTTTAATTTACATTTTAAAAAATAATTGGATAATTGTTTTTCAAAAAAATATTCTTGTTGTAAAAAATGATATTTAATTACTTTGTTAAATTAAAAAATATAAATATTTTAATATTTTATTTATTTTTAACTGAAATGATAGTAGTTAACCCGTGATAGATTATAATTATAATGTGGATGTCCATTTTAAGCGGAGCGTGATATCATTACTCGGAAAATAGGAGAAGCAGCCTGGGAGTCGGTTCCATGTGATCCAACCGGCGATCTTGCTGTTTTCTATAATGTTGAACGCCGCAACCATCCAACCATAATCAAGGTAATAAATGCCTTAAGTTTCCGATTTCAACGTGAACGTCATTTACCTAAGTTTTGATAGATAAATTTATATTCATATATCAATAATATTTAAATTTTATATATTATCAGTAAATTAAATTATATATAAAATCTTTAATTGAATTGATATTGCAAGTCAAATAACATGCATTTAGTTGAGAAATTGATAGAAGAACTAAGCTTTAAAAAAATATATATTAATAAGTTTAAATTAATTTTTTTAAAAAGTAAAAAAAAAAAATCATTGCCCACTCTTTTCATTTAAAAAAAAAAAACAAATCAATAGAGGTACATGATTTTTTTTTCTTTCATTTATTCCATTTAACATTTTTTTTCCTTTTTTTCCATCCATTAGTAGGTGTATTTTAATCTAGTTATTAAGTAATTTTATTACCACTACCTTAGTTTTACTAGAAACATGTATATAGTTGATTAAAGTACATAAAACATTTATTATAAAAATATAATATATAATTTGAACCCGAAACTTAAGTCAAATGATTTATATAATTTTATTTTAAAACTGATATTTAATAAATCTAAGATCGAATTATAATATACACACAATCTTTTTTTTATTCTCATATTATGATCTCTTTTATATAAAAAAATGATAATACCATGCCTTTTAGATATGTAAACAGAAGTTTACAGGAAAAATGACTTAAAAGCGAGTTTGGAACGTTACTATTTATTTGCGCAATTACAAGTGTGTGTGTGTGTGTATATATATATATATATATATATCCTTTTATTTGAATTTGAGATTACATCGGAGCACAATGGGAATCATTCGGATGCGGCGCCGAACTTGGTTTACATATCCAGAGTGAAGCGGCCAAAGCAGCCACATCATTACAAAACAGGCGCCTTGAACGTCTTGGTGATTTAAGCGTCCTCGTTAATTGTTTCTGAACCAATAAGTTTTAAAAAAGCAAAAAAACTTCAACAATTATTCTTACAAAATTACCTTTCAAATTGTTTTCCTTGTTATTATTATTATTATTTTTTTCTGAACCTCCTTCCAATCCAAGCAGACTAGAGTTTCGGGAGTGATGACGAATGCACCTTTCTTGCCGAACGTCGACTGCGACATGCTCGTGAATAATCTGCAGGTTGTTCATCACGCAGTGTGTCAGCTTCTTGGTTCCAAAAGCGAAAGAGAAACTGGATTTGTTCATTATCCTCAGGTTTTTTTTTTACGATGGATCCAGGGACGATCCCTATGGGAATTAGTTCGTTGCTTTCTTTCAAAGTAATTTAAATCAGTCGTATTCTTTTCACTAACTTGTCATTAATGCTAATTACTTTTTTTTTCTTTGGCTTTGCCTTTCACTTATTGTATATATCTTTGCTGCTGCTGCTCTCTCTCTCTCGCTCTCTCTCTCTCTCTATATATATATATATATATATATATTCTAAGTATATATGCCGTGGAGTATCGGCAATCCAAGGTAGCTGCAATTGTGGAACAGGTAGTTTTCATAGACGAAAAATCATCTATGGTTCATGGCCGGATGATGCTGAAAATGAGGCACGAAATCACACTTTGGTATCAATTGACCCTTTCTTTCTTTCTTTTTTTCCTTCGCACAAAACTGGCCTCACTTGGAAATAAAAAAATGTGTTACAAATATTAAGATTTGAATTTCTAAAACACTTATATGAACTAATTGAATTAAACTTCGAATTTAATAATCTCTTCTTTATATCCTTTATTATCTACCCTTTTTATTTGTTATACTTTTTGGTACAAAGGTCCTTATGCGCATGAGAACACTGGTACTTAGACTCATCTAATATAAAAGTGAAGTGCTATTCCTTGGACCTAGGCCCTGGATCGTTTAGCTGAAGAAATCAAACATATCTTCTACAATTTTGATCTTTAAACATACAAGGAGTTTGAAATTCGAATCCCAATATCTATTATTTTTTTTATTTTCTTTAAGTTGCTATTCATTTTGTAGCCAAAAAGATAAAATTCTACATTTCAAAAATGCAATTCCATTATATTTTTTTGGTAGGAAAATTGGTAGAAGACATATTTGCTAAAATAATTTTGAAAATCAGAGGATTTCATCACCTCGGCAGCTAAAGCTTTGAAAGAGAAGACGGGTTTTCCAAACAATCTGTCGAATTCTCTTGAGGCAGCATAGCAGAGTCGCTAGTTGCAACTACGAGTGCGGTAGTAGCCGGGGCACGGAGGTCAGCACCAAAAACCTACATATAAATTGAGATCTAATGAAAATTCAATGCAGTTTTTTGTTTTATGCAATATATATTTATATATATGTATCATTTTGTGTATGAACATTCCACTTTGATCCTACACTACTGGTTGCAGTCTGGATGGCTGTATGGATCCGCCACGGAAGACGCTCTCACAGGGTTGTCGATTCATAAAAAAGGGTGGAATTCGACAGTACACACACTGGAGCCACCGCCCTTTATGGGGTGTGCGCCATCTGCGGGTCCGGAACCAATGACTCGACATAAGAGATGGACTACTGGTCTACTGGAAATCCTTGTTGGCAAACAGAGCCCCTTAATTGCTACCCTGACTGCCAAGCTCCAATTCAGGATGTGCTTAGCCTACCTAAGGGCTCAGATTTGGGGCATTCACCCAATCCCTGAGCTTTGTTATGCCCTCCTGCCTGCGTCTTGCATCCTCACTGACTCAGATTTCTTGCCCAAGGTGAGGACTTAACCCTGTAAAATTGCATGCTACTCCACCTTAAATCTTTTTATTAAGGAAAAATTTATTCTGAATATTTGTTTTGGAACTACACTTTACTAGCTAAACCCAAGAACCTAAGTCTTAGTCTAGTCGGTTCATAAATTCACTTTTAACGAATAGCATATAGTAGGTTTGAGGTTTCAACTGAATCTGAAATTTGATTTAGAACAATACTTTACTAGCTAAACCAGAAAGCCTAAAGTTTAATCTAATTGATTAATGTAATCATCTTTAAAAGATAACATTTCGTAAGGTTTGCAGTTTCAATCATACTATCTACAACCTCTTCTTTTATTCTCAAGCCATGTGCCAAAATAAAAACCAAACTTATTATTTTGTTGGAAACAAGAATTATGTAATAGTTGTGATTCTAGTGAAATAGCCTTCACTAATCGCTAATGATTTTTCAATGCAGGTTGAAGAACCAGCTATATGGACGACTATCTCCATTTTTGTTACTTTGCACCAGCACACTCTTAAGACTAGGAGAGTACCTAAAAGCTGGCTTGTCAATCACAGCTTGGTGGAATAACCTAAGAATGGACAGAATAAAAGCAACCTCTGCAAGTTTATTTGGACTGTTAGTTGTCATTCTCAGACTCTTGAGATTAACTGATACAGTCTTTGAAGTCACCCACGAGGATCAAAGTTCTAATGGTACCCATAACAGTGATCTGACTATATTCACCTCCAACGAGTCCGTAATTTTCACGCCAGGAACGACAATTTTGCTGCTGCATCTGATTGCTCTGGTTACCCTTTCATTAAGGTTAGCATCACCACCAGCTCATAATGCGCAAAAGGTGGGGGTAGCCGAGGTCTGGTGTCACGCTTCTGGCCGCATCTTAAAGGATTATTTGAGAGAGGGGAATATGGGATTCCATCTTCAACCATAGTCAAGTCAGCTGCATTGGCATTTGTATTTCTTCAATGTTGCAAAGCTTGAATAGTTTGGGACTTTGGGAGTAGAACTTAGTTATACTGTTATAGACTTACAAATGTTCTATCTAAATTAAGCATGTTAAAAGTATTAATTCTTCTCCATTGTTGGAAAAATGCTGTTTGAACATATAATTACAGCCTAAAACTCTAGACACTGATTTCCTTTGGTATAATCCACAGTTGTCTAAACTATGAGCCGGACTACGCGCACAACCTTTTTTGTTTTGCGAATCTCATCAATATCAAAATAGATGAATAATTGAATACGACATGATTATAATAATATGTGGATGACCCTTTTTTTTGTCATAAGCATTTACATAAAGAATCAGCAACTAATCTCCATGTACAGAGGAACAGAGTATCAAGTGTCTAATATCATACCGAGACAAATTGCATAGTGAGGAAGTCACATGAAAAAGATACTCAAAACAAACAAACAAGAGAGAAAAAGGGTAAGTTCTAGTTTGTTTGTTTGTTCATTTTTTTTTTCGCTTTTTATATTATTTCATTTTATTTCTTTTCCAGATCAACAGGTTCAGACTCAAGCAGCCTTTTATTGCCTAAAACAAATTTCAAAAGATTTCATAAGTTTGCAGGCATTTTCGTATTTTTCACTTTAGGTTAAGCCCAGGTTTATCCGAACAAGACATGATTCACAGTAACAAACAAGAACTTGAAATAAAGGGGGCACGGAACAGAGTTCATATGCACACCTGCTAATCAGAATGGTTTTGATGAACAAGCAATACAGCCACCGAAGGATACAGGAAAGAATACAGAGCAAACAAGAACCAGTAATACAATAAAAACTAGTGAAGGGAAAAAATGGCTCACAATCTTTAGAAGGTTAATTACTTCCATCTACTTTTGGAGGTATTGAAAGATTGCTTTCCAGCATAAAAGATAGATCATGCATTTGTGACATTAATATCTCTATGTCATCAGTTCTTGAACCTGTTGTTGCACTGGAAATATCTCCATCTTTTGCAACTTCAGCATTATTACCACCTCTTACATTTGCATCAGCCATCCTGAAACATGTGAAAGGAAATATGAGAAATTTCTCCTCGGTCTAGGAAGAAAACAAGAACAAGTGGTTTCCATGGCCCTCCTGCAAGTGTTACGGGCCACGCCTCAAACTCTAAGCCTATGCGGCACTTGGACTTGGGAATTTACTCTTCTGTGGTCGCACATGACACAAGCAGTAGACCCAGAAGCATTTATGACTATTTCTACAGAGATAAAAACAGGTTTTTCACAAAAGAAAATCAATAGATTATCAACATCAAGAACTGGAAAAGGAAAAAAACAAATTACCTGGGCCGGAAAACAACAAAACTATTTGGTAAAGATCTGAGACAGCACAAAATAGTCTATCTGCAATTTAAAAATCTTCTAGATAAAGTAAAAATGCATCTTGATACAAAGCATAGATGATATAGCCAGTTAAATCCTCCACATAAACGAAGTAACAGATAACAAGATACCCATAAAGTTTAGTCTGAAACTAACCAATCCTTTTCATCCTATTCTGCTAATCAATAAGCACCCTTTTTGGGTGCACGTACAGTTACCAATTAAGCTATGATTTAGCACAATTTAAATAATAAATAATATAAAAAGTCTTGATCAAATGTAAAAATCTAGGAAGGAATATAATCCACTCTTTAGCATAAACTAGCCATCTTTTCATCCATGTTAGAAGTAACGAAGTTCGACCAACTTAGGAATAGTGAGTTTAAACATAATGCAGAGTTCAACTAAAACTCCTTATTGGCAGCAACGCTGCCATTTTTAAGAACTCCAAACAGACAAAGACAGCAGCCTCCCAAAACAAACTACATTTATTTTTTTAAAATGAAACAAATATCCTCCATTCTATGCCAGAATAACGTATCAGTATTCCTCTCTTTCAGCAAACACATATTCTCCCAATTCCTAAGTACTGAACCTGCAGATATCTACAAGTTGCATAGCCACAAATATTTTTTCTTTCCAAAAACTGCATTGTATAGTATACACAGCAGTACAACGCCCTTGTAAAAAAAAAAAACATCCATCCAATCTGCCAGGTAGCATTAACAAAATATGTCCTCTACTCCTATTCTACTTTCATTAAAGGAAAAAAAAAAGTTACATCATCATATTAACAAGAAACTCAGAAAGCTGTGATAAATGATATGCCTTTTTCTAATTCAGCTTGATGGAAAAAATCATTCCACTTTCTCTCTGGAGCTCCACTCGTTTTATCTTGTTGTTCTTCTCAATATATTCTCTCAAGTCCCAGACAATTCCAATAACACTAAATAACTGATTAAAAACTAAAAATTGCAATTAACATAATTAAGTACAATATCTGAGCACCAAATTGCAAAAAAGATAAAAGATAAGAATTTTTTACAGTTTAGCAGGCTACTTTAGATATTCAGTTCTGCTGGAAAGAAACTGACAGAATAAGCATACATACCTGTCTGAAAGAGGAGCTTCAGGCGAGATGATACTTATTTCAGTAGAGCCATTTTGATTACTGAATGCCCCTGAAAATAAATCAGGTTGAGATGAACTACCAAAATTATCACGTGAATTGCTATCCATACTGAAAAAGTGTAATTCTGAAGTTTCCATAGAAGCCTTTTCATGAGGGTCAGTTTGTTTGAAAGAAATACTTGAAGTTTCTTTTGCACTGGTTGAGGTAGTAAAATCATTCCAGGCAGCAGAAAAATCATTATTATCACCAATGGTCTGAATATCAGGTTCGGCAGCTTCTCTCCAAGAATTACTAAAAGCATCTTGCCTGGTAGTTGAGCTTTTGAAATCACTCCAATCACCAAATGAATTGTCTGATTCATCAACAGGTTTTTTATCAGGTGCCTTGCTGTTGCCTATTAGCCATTGATCATCTGGAAACCAATCAACATCCATAGAGGGAGCATCATGCACACCCCGGGCTGTTCCAGAATCCATAACATCAACAGTTGCATCAACTTTTTCAGCTTGATGAGTTAACTTTAAGGTAGAATTACTCCATAGATCATCCTGAAACAAACTGCTTGCATTGGAAGAGCCATCTTTTGCTTTCCCCTCAAATAAATCTTTTCCTGATGCAAAGGCTGCATCAATGTTATCAGAAAAATCAAATGAGGAACCCACAACAGGATCAGATGATTTGGATCCCTCAAGATTATTTTTAGAATTAGCAGATTGAAAGTCATTGTCCCATCCAGAAAAAGGGTCACTACTTTTTACTTCAGTAGAACTGGTATTAAAAGCAGGTTCTTTCCAAGAGCTTATTGAAGAATTCGGGATGCTTGAGCTTTTAAAATCATTCCAGGCCCCAAATGAATCATCATCTTCACCATTGTCAGCTGCTTTATTGCTACTTAATGGCCATTGACCATCATGAATTCTGTTTATAATCACGGAAGAATTATCTAGATTTCCTAACATCCAGCCATCCTTATCACCCACATTCTCATCAGATTTCTCAGCATGATCAAGTGTCCCTGAGGTGGAATTACTCCATAGATCATCCTGAAACCAATCAGCAGTGTGGGTTGCAGCAGTGTTATCTACTGCTTTTCCCTGAAATGAGTCTTTTCCTGTTCCAAAGACACTATCTATGTGAGTAGAAAGATCAGCAGAAGAGCCTGCAAAATGATCAAAGGATTTGGATACCTCATGATGGGTTTCAAAAATAGCAGATTCAGATTCAGCCCCCAATCCAGACAAAGAATCACCATCTTTTTCGTGCATTAACTTCAAAGGATCAGCAGTTTGGTCTGAACAACTCTGAGTGGCATCTTTTGCACTGTTGGAACCCTTAAAATCATTCCAATCATCAAATGAATCATCATCATCATTGTAATCAGAAGTTCTTTTATTAGGGGCATTGCTGGCACTGATTTGTGCTTGATCACCTGAAGTGGAATTATACTTCATATCATCTTGAAACAAGTTGTTTGTTTTGGATTCTGAAGAAGTTTGATTGCCTTTTTCCTTTCCATCAAATAAAAGTTTACCCTGTCCTAAAACTGTGTCCATGTGTGAAGAAATACCTTTTGAGGAACCCGTAAAAGGATCAAACGAATGAGAGCTAATAGCACCATCATCAGTTTTAGAATCAGCAGACTGAAAGTCAGCCTGCCAACCAGAAAAAGAACCACTCCTATTAGAACCCTGAAAATTCTCAAATCCACGCGATTCAAACGCATTACTTCCAGTAGAATCAATCCTTTTCTCTACCGCCGAAGTCCCTTCAGATGGTATCAAAACAGAATCTCCACTTCGTTCAGCTAAAAAATCATCATCAAGATCAAGTCCAGCCAAATTGAAAGGATTATTCTTTCTCAAACCAGATTCAAATTCCCCCGGCTCGGCATTGTTCCATCTTATTTCTAAATCTAAAAGATCAGATAAAGGAAACTCCTCTCGGGGTCCTCTGTTCCATTCATTCCCATCTAAAGACTCTCCCACAATTTCCTACAATACCCAATTTGCATTTCACTAAGAAATTTCAAAACAGCAACTAAAAGCCCTCATTCTAATGATAAAAAAATGCAAAAAGAGAACTAATTAAAACGAAAGTGACTTACAGATCCATCTAAGCCAAGGGAGTGAAGGAACCAGCGGTAACCGGAAGTGGACTTGAATTTGATGGGCTGAGGCCGCGTCTCGCTGGTGGTCTGGGGTTTACCGCAGAAGATGCAAAGGATCGAGTCGGGGCCACGGAGGAGACGGACCTTGCAGTGGAGGCAGCGGCGGCGGGGAGATTCGGAGTCGGAGGCCGAGTGAAAGAAGGAAGGGAGAGTGGGAAGTGACGAGTCATTTGGATCGTAGGAAGGAACATTAGCTTGCTTGCGAAGTAAGATCTGGAGTTGGGTTATTAGATCCTTCGGGATTTCTTCAACCGCCATTTTTTCCCCCCTCTTGCTTTACGCTTTAACCAATTTTTTTGTCATCTGATCTCGTCGGCTTACTTGCTTCTCGTTTTACAAGAGGCAAAGCCGGTGAATGGGCGAATCGGGGGTGGGGGTGATTCCGTTGCATTGAACGATGTCGTTTCGTACCTAGCTTCTCTTCCGGGTATTCTTCGGCGTTACCTTTTACTTAATTGGGTCTTTAGGGGAATGTCGGGTTGGGCCAAATTCTAGTTGGTTTGTATTTTTAATACCAAGTCCAAGTTTAGATTCGGCCCATTTTCTCCATTGCATGCAAATATTTGGTTTTTTTTTTAATACGAATATTGATAATTTTTTTACTTTTCTGATTATACACCGTTCTTAATTTAATTCCGAAAATATGCTTTTGTATTGAGAACTCATCAGTTAAAGCGGCGAGAAGCAAATATAATGAGAACTCACCAACGAGGGAATTATTAGGAACTCGTCTCACTTTCGGAAAAACTATAAAAAAGTGAAATTAATAAATAATTATTAAATAAAAGTGAAAGTAAAAAAATAATTTTAAAAAAAAATTATACTTATTGAAATTATTAATAAATAGATTAAAATTACTTATCTATCCCTCTTTGATCTGCAGACCGGCTCTAACCTCTATATATATATAATTTTACATAAATTATGTATAAATATATAAATATAATATTATGCAAATATTAGTTGTGTAGTTTATCAATAAAAAAAAGGTACTTACAATTCGAAGAACCAACATTTTAATTTTACACAATTTATTAATATATTGAATAAAAATTTAAATTATAATTGTAAATATTTTTATTATATTTTGTTTATTATATAATATAAAATTAATAAATTTTAACTCAACATATGTAAAAGAAAAGTGCAAGGCTTTGTTGGGACTTGGGAGGCATCCTAGTCAAGTTACATGTATGGTTGTGTGGGAAATTATAAAACCATGTCGTCTTGCCAAACGAAGATCATTTCTCTTGCTCGAGAAATCTGAAGATAAATTTGTCAGTGTATTTTTATATTTTTCAACCTTTGATTTCTTATGGATATTTGTTTGTGTGTCCATCGATTTCTCTTAGATTTATTTATTTATTTTTTCCTCTCTGTGCACTGGTTTTTTGCTTTCTATGATTTGCCTGAAGCGGGTTTCATTTCACGCAAGATTTTTTGCGCAGATCATGGATGTACTTTTTCTCTTGGCTTTTGCTTTATTTTAATTTTAATATTATTTAAGAAATCTTTTAATTTACAAAATGTAAAATTAAATAATTTATTATAAATATTTTTTTAATATTTCAAGTAAATTAATAGTAATGTTCTTAATTTAGCTGACGTGAAAGTTTGATTAAAATTTGGTTTAATGGTCTCACAAGCTATCTTTTGACCCTTTTGGCTTCTCGTTCTCACTTTCTACATCATAGATTTTCTCCCCAAACTAATGTTAGACCGAGAAAAACCCCCCAAGAAGATTCTTTCTTTCTTTCTCTTCAATTCTCCAATTGAAGCACAGCTAACCTTTCAGAAGCTTAAAATCATCGCCATTTTGACAAAGTTGGATCCAGTTCACTAACGACGTAAAATCTGGCTCGCTAAGTTTGTCTTAACAAAGAGTGCCATAGAGTAGTTTGTTACGGTGCTGTTTTGGTTTCTGGAGATAGGAAACCCTAGGAAGAACAGGTGATAGGTGGTTTTGTTTTATTTTCTTTCTGGTTTAGATAAGAAGTGGTAGGCTTTTTTTAGAGTTTATGGTTTGAGGAGAAGGTGGCTTTTTTGTTAGGGTGGTGTTGCCCCATACGATTTGATGTCGCAAGAAGCGTTGCCTTGGTAAGGATTTTTACAAAGACAGGAAGCAACAGCGGCCGTTGATGGCTCGATGGAAAGGCGCGTCTTCTGTGTCGTAGATGGCAAAATTACACGTAGACAAACCCATCTGCCAAAACTCATGATGGTACAATCCCAACACTAACCTATTCAACATAGTTTTAGGGCATCAAATCTACGGATTCTCTCCATCGTGCCATGCTGATACAACGACACAGAAGACGCGTGCGCGAAGCCATGATGTCCTCTTCTATGTGATTTGGGTTTTGGTTGTGTAGTTTTGCTGTGGCGGATATTGTTGCTGATTTGGTGTTGGTTTACTTTCTCATCTGAAATTTTAGGTGGTGTTCTGGTGTTGTCTTTGTCATTGGTGGTCGGTATTGATGTCAGGAGATTTAGGTCTTGGTGGAATGAGTTTGGCTGATATGTATGTTATTTTGAGGAGGCGGGTGGTTTTCGGGTTTTTGTAGATGGCTTGTATTTTTATTTTGGGTTATAGTGAGCTTGGTTTTCTCTGTTGGTATATGATGGAAGCTGTCGTGAGCATGGGACAAAGAAGTCGCAGTTATGGTTTGTGTTTTAAGTTTGGGTTATAGCGGTGCTTAGTTTTTTGTATTTGTATATATTTGAAGATTTATAGATGCTTTGTTGCTCGTATGAGTTAAAAACAGAATCTAAGTGTTGTTTATGGCCTGTGTATTTGTCAAGCTTGATTTTGTCTTTGGGTGTGTGGTCGAATATTTTTGTATATTTTGTTGCTGATGTTTTATGCTGATTCAATTGCAGGCTGGCTTGCGTTGGTATGTTTGTTTGTACTCTTGGTTTGGATAAAAATTGTTGATTCGATTGCAGGGTTAGTAAGTGTTGGGTTGTTTTGATTTGTTTTGTCTTGATTTGCGTCTATTTGAAATGACCAAACCTCAAAAGCTATTTGAACATTTAAACAAAGACTTATCTGTAGTCTACTATAATGACAACTTGAAATGACTAAACCCCAAAAGCTATTTGAACATTTAAACAGAGTGTCGTCTACTATGATGACTATTTGAGCTATTTATGTGCTGAGAACCCTAAACTTATATTAAAAGAGCTATTTGTCGTCTACTATTGTGACTATTTTAAGTTCATGGTTTTGATCTTGGCTAATTTGTAAAAAATTTGGGTGTTAGTTGACTTTAGGTATTACCTGTTGTACATTAATATCAGCAGAATAACTAAAAGCAGCTTCAAGATTGAGCATGACTTTGATATGTTACTGATATTCGTTTATTAAGTATTCATATTATTATGGTATTAGTATTTTTTGTTAATCTAGCCACGACTTGATTGGTATTTTGATATTCGGAGAAAATGCGTGTCGAAGCTGCAAGAATTAAGGAAAAATACCTTGATATAATTCCTGTAAGAATTAATTATTTATTTTTTCTGAATTGATGATATTAAAAATATAATTTTGATCGTTCCAAGATTTTTTCTGGATATGAGTTTTAGGCTCTGCTTTGTTAAGAACTAATTATACCTTCTGTCGATTGGTAATTCATTCATGTAAGTTACAGGGAAATCTTATTTAGTTGTAATAACATGCTGAGCATTTTAATGTTTCATCTCTTAACTTAAGAATTTCGATTCTAAATCAAGTTTGCATGACTTTGAATACTGATATAACTTATTGTTTAATATATATGTGTTAGTGAATGACCATTGTGTGAGTGACACTTATGATAATGCGGTTAAATGTAAGTATGTTAGTGAATGGCCATTCTGTGACACTTATTGTTTAAATGTATGTTGTTGAATGACCATTGATTGACACTTATGATCATATCTATTGTGTCAATGCATGTTATTTACTTTGTTTAATTTATGTTCATGAGATATGAATCGAGGATTATAAGCCATAGTTGAACGTTTATATTAGCAAGGCTCTCATTACTATGTAAACATGATTGCATGAATAAAACAGATTACGTAAATTTTGGGTTTGGCAAAGCCGATGCCTGATCTATGCTGGAGAAAAAGAAAAGTTTTGCTCTTTCGGGCATGGCAAAACAGAACAACTTGTAATGAGGAATGGAATGGATATCTGTGCCGGCTGAAAATGCTATCTTCGTATTTGCGGACGGCGTCTGCCCTCCAACATGTATTCCTCTTCGCAATTTTCTCTTTTGATCTTTAAATAATGTTAAATGTTGATTTGTCACCTTTTCTGATCTACTAACTAATTAGCTATTACTATGATATTGCAGGAGCAATAATGTCAACGATCTATGATGAAACGAAGGATGAAGATGGGTATCTTTATGTTAAATACAGTTGGGAAAATACTTTTGGTTAGCAGAGGATGTTACGATGGCCTTATTTTCATCTTAATGTTGCTGTTTCATTAACTAATAACTGTAGCGTTTATGTCTAATATATGACCTTCCATTCTTTACACGTATATTTACTCTGCATATAGATTCTCAGCAAACTAAAATGTCGAACCGATGAGTAATTTGAAATTTTTTGAAGTATGTATATATATATATATATATTATTTTTTAGATTGGATCAATTTACATTTTATATTTTAAATTATATTTTAGCTAAAATTATTTTAAATTACTTTAAATTCGAGTCATTTGTATTCGTATCCTACGATTTTGATACTTAAATCATTTAAATTTTAAATTTTAAATTTTTTTTAATTGCGAATCTATTAATAGATCTGATCCATCTCATAATTAATTTAATCAAAAAAGTAATCAAAGATAAATCTTTAAGTAATTTAAAAATAATAATAAATTTAATGCTGTTAATAAGAGGCAATTATTAATAAAATTGTATATCTATACTTTTACAGTTAATGTCGGTGGCAACGTGTGGGAATTTATAAAATTATTTTATTAAAGTTTTATTACCAAAAAATAGTCATTGCATTAAGATTGATTATTTGAGTG
Organism: Adansonia gregorii; assembly: GCA_038382025.1. NCBI lineage: Eukaryota > Viridiplantae > Streptophyta > Magnoliopsida > Malvales > Malvaceae > Adansonia > Adansonia gregorii. Next base: position 5,902,740 of record JBBYHO010000018.1, read on the forward strand.
TTAGTACACATTATTTTTTTTTACTGATTATTAAAAACTTGTTTGATCATTTTATAATGAAAAATACTTTATGCATCAAAATACTAAATTCTAAAGAAATAACATTGCTCTACAGCAAAAACTATTTGAAAATAAGAAACCTTGTGCTGCTCATCTTGCTTTGCAGTATTCATTCTGCAATTATTTAAAAAAAAGAAAAAAAAAGAACAAAAGATAAGAATCATTCATTAACGTTTCAATGCATGAAAAAAATCATCTCCATAGCCAAATAAGGCGTACAGAGCACGTGCTAAAGTCATTTTGCTATATCTAAATAAGAGCATAAATATGTGATAAAAAGCGATGAAATCAATTCGCCATATGCAAGTATGACATCAAAGATAGTTTAGAAAAGATATAGGGAAATCACTTTGTCACTCACATGCCAAGATCCATCGAGACCGCTAAGCTACACATTCACCTTACCATATCCAAATTATATGCACGAAGAACATGATAAAATAAATCTCATCACATCCAGATAACACATGCGAAATATTTGATAAAATTACCTTGCCATATCCAGGCAAAACATGCAAATAAGGTGATGAAATCAATTCATAATATGCAAGTATAACATCAAAGATTGCATAAAAAAGACAAGAAAATCACTTTACCAGTCACACGACAAAAACCTTTAAGACCCTTAAGCTACACGTATGCGAAGGAAGTCATTTTAGAATATCCAAATAAGACGCACGAAGAATGTGATAAAATCACCTTCCCATATCCAAACAAGATACACGAAGCACATAATAAAATCATTTCTCCATAGCCAGATAAGACACGCAAATAAGGTGATAAAATCATTTTATTATATGCAAATATGACATCAAAGATTGCATATAAAAGACATAGAGAAATCACTTTACTATTCATACATCAAGAACCATCAAAACCCCTAAGTTACATGTTCACCTAACCATATCCAGACAAGACGCACAAACAACGTGAAAAAATTCCCTCGCCATGTCCAGACAAGACACGCAAAGCACACGATAAGATCACCTTGCCATATCCAGACAAGATACGAGAATAAAAGGGTTTCATCACTTCGCTATATGCAAATATGACATCAAAGATTGTATATAAAAGGCATAAAGAAATCACTTCGTCACTTACATGCGAAGAACCCTCAGGAACTCTGAACTACGCGTATATGAGGGAAGTCACTTCGTCGTATCCACATAAAATGCATGATGAATGTGATAAAATCACCTAACCATATCCAGACAAGATACGTAAAGCACGTGATAAAATTATTTCGTCATATCTAGACAAGACATGAACAAGGTAATGAAATCATTTCAGTATATGTCAAGTATGACATCAAAGATTACACATAAAAGACATATAAATCACTTCGCCACTCACACGCCAACAGCCATCAGGACCATTAAGCAACATGTATACAAAAGAAGTCACTTCGTCATATTCAGATAAGACGAATGAAAAATGTGATAAAATCACCTCGCTATATCTAAGCAAGACATGCAAAATACATGATAGAATCACTTCACCATATCTTGACAAGACATAAGAATAAAGTGATGAAATCACGTCGCCATATGCAAGTATAATATCAAGTATCACGTATAAAAGACATAAAGAAATCACTTCATCATCGGCATAAATAAATAGAGCTAAGAGAAACACATCGCCCGTAATGGTGAGAGACTACGCACCCACAACTAATAAAAAGTACAACAAAAATCATAGCTAGAGATGTATAAAATACGTATGTGTGTACATGCAATCAAAACTTTGCCAAACAAAAACTCTTTTCATTAATAGCATCACTTCCATAAGATAAAAAGTTTCTCCAATACAAATGAGATCACTGTACCAATTACATATGCAACAGACAATGCTACTCTTTCAGTTATGACGCAAACAGATGGCTCCCTTTAATTAGCTCTCCAATCTTCAAGTTGTTGTCCGCAATCATTGTGAGGGCCAATCTGAGGAGAAAATGCATCAAATCGCATTCTCATCATTTGTCACTTCACTAACAGCTCTCAAGAACTCCATTCCAATCCCACCAAATTCCCTTCGAAAATGATAGGCTTAAAGTTAAACTATAATCAATGCAATCAACATGATCTTTTTCTTAAAAAATGAATGATGAGATGATTGACAGTTCACCCAACGGTGAGATGTGTGCTACTTTATGACCTCTACCTTATCACGAGGCAAATGCTGAGCCCACTGGACTCATTCAACATTATAGCTCAAAGAAAAACTCGCTAGAAGGCCTACCTCAAACCTGGTAAAAGGCCTTTGCACTTTTAATAAGTTTTATTCCAAATTTTGTTGGTGCCGACAGCATGGCGCATGCCTTTTCTTAATTTCAATAAATGCCGCATGAATAAAAAAAAGAACTGCCTGGTAAAAGCCAACACGACTTTTGGATTGCATAATCTCTGAAATTATGATCTGAGGCTATAGATCGGGGTCGACCATGAAGTAGTGGAGTTAGGGTTTGACGTTTGCCAACTTCTGCTACACTAAAAATTTGGTGACTGAATCTCTATAAAAAAATTTGACTAAATCTGTCTTCATTTTGATTTCCTATTAACCAAAAACAGTTACTGTTAGAGAGAAAACAAAAAGGAGAGAGAGGAGAGAGATGGCAGTGAACCAGGCAGCGGCGTTGAAGTTGGGTTTGGGTCTGTTAGGTCTGTGTTTGTTCGGATACATAGTGGGTCCACCTTTGTACTGGCATTTCATGGAGGGCTTAGCAGCCGTCAGCCACGCCTCCAACACATGCCCAGCTTGCCTTTGCGATTGCTCTTCCCAGCCTCTTCTCACAATCCCTGAAGGTATTTACAGATCTTGGCTAGATCTCGTTTCTTCCGCTCTTCTTCTGTTCATTTGACATATATATATATATATCTTGGATTTTATCAATTTCCCAAATTTGCGTAGTAGTAGTAAACTTCACAGTTTGTTTGGATCTGAAATTAAACTTTATTTTTGCCGTTTCAATTTTCTTTTTCAATTGGAGAGTGGAGATACTGTAATGGGTAGTTATACGATAATCCAATAACCTTTCCCGGTCTAGGTTGCATTTGTAAAAGTTTGTTTGGAATTTACCCCAAGTTTGTAATATATTTACTCAACAAATTTATAATTTTGTTTCTGTTATTAATTAATGAAAATCGCAACATTTTCTGTGCTGGTATTGCTTGCTGAATCATTCAGCTAATTGCTGAAAGTTGAGCCTTATGCCTTGTTTTATCTATGCTCACATCTGTCTGAGTATTGTTCTTAATTTTTTTTCTATTCTCTTCACGGTCTTTTGATGTTCATTGTTTTTTATTAACATTCCTTTTGCTACTTGCCCTGCTAGGTTCCAAGTTTCTTTTACCTTTTTTTTTTTTTTTTTGCCTTTTTATTGGTCTAACACTCTGCTAATTTTGTGATTCTGTCTTTAATTTGCGCAGGACTGAGCAACGCTTCCTTTGTAGGTCAGTTTCTGCTTTCTATATCTTGCGTATATCTATTGTAACTTCATTAGTGATTTTTGGAACTACGATACTTAATTCAAAGAAAAAATTGGTGATTTTCTGTTATGCTTGAGCTTTAGCATGAGAGATTTTTAGAGCCGTCTTAAGTTAGCTTTCGTCCCCTATCTGCCTTTCTAACTGGCATGTATCAGTAGCGACCAAAAGGGTGAGAAAGAGAGGTAAATCAGGTTAAGCTTTCCGCTTCCTTGTCTTTTGTTTGCATGGCATGCAAGTTTTTCTTTGGTTGTCAATTCAAAACCAAATGAGTGAGGGAAAAAGTGGAAGAGTATGTTAGGGAAATTAGAGAATGGGTATCACTGGGTTCTGCACTTGTTTGTTGGAATGTTATACCTTTTGTATCACCTCTAATTTTAGCAGCAGATTGATTCAAGATTTCTTGGTTACTATATGACCATTTGCCCCCCCCCCATCACTTTCTTTTAGGTGTCAACTTTGCTTTAATATATGTTATGCTTATATATCATGAAGTGAGATGAGTAATTTCCCATAATTTCTCTTATTCTTCTGTTTGTGTGCAGTTATTACTCTTTAGTCACATGAGGAACTCAACATGATTTCCCAACACCCCTGCCCCTCATTTTTTCTCTTTAATATGATTGATTGCAAATGAAACAATATTCTATATATGATTGATTCGTGGTGCCGCTACGTAACAATGCATGACCAAGCCGTGTTTCTGAGATTGATTGCTAATGATTTATTATTCTGAAAATTGACTTTGTTACTGTAACTCCTTAATAAGATCAAGTAGTAAATATGGCAGAAACAAACATGCTTTTGTACGGAATGATTTTACAAACACAGTCCCTCTTTCTTGCTTTCTTCTTTTACCTTCTTATGTTGTCTCGAGATTATGAAAGTAGGGTAGGTGTCACTTTCTCAAATTATACTGGGAAAACCTTAAGCAATATACGTTGGTGGTATTCACACCAAGGTGAGACTTTGCAGTTTATAAATAACAGTTCATATTGAAGCATAAGAAAGAATCAAGAACTTTTAAGCTGCAATAAATAGTGCTTTTGATGGTAATCTTGGATTAAGCATTTGCTTGGCATGGTGAATTTACTCAACAGATTTTTACATAGATAGCATGCTTCAATTGAAATTACTTGAAAATTGATCTTGTGGTAATATTTTATCTAAGATATTTTGAATATGAATGTTAAATTTAATGTACTAAGTCTCTCCTATTGTGTTGACAAAACGACTGCCTTCATCTAAAGATTTGTATTATGGAGTAAATGATTTTATTCGAGGGTGATGTTAGTCATTTCGGTTCTATGTTTTATATAGTCAGTCTATTGAAGGTTGAATATAAATATAATGCAGATTGCGCAAAGCATGATCCAGAGGTGAGTGAGGACACTGAAAAGAACTTTGCAGAACTTTTGACAGAAGAATTGCAGCTAAGAGAAGCTGAAGCTTTGGAAAGTCAGCAACGCGCTAATGTGGCATTACTTGAGGCTAAGAAAATAGCATCGCAGTATCAAAAGGAAGCAGACAAGTGCAATTCTGGAATGGAAACATGTGAAGAAGCACGGGAGAAAGCTGAAGCAGTGCTGGCAGCTCAGAAGAAATTGACAGCGATGTGGGAATTAAGAGCTCGTCAAAAAGGATGGAGAGAAGGGGTTGCCAAATCTCAAACGCAGTCGCAGGGTAATGTCCAGACTGTCTGAGTAAATTCACCATGGCGCTATAGAAAATTATCCGAAAATGTTATTTTCTTTGTTTTTTCACACTGCCTGGTGCTCTGCATGTTGATTCTGCAGTTAACGTACTGCAAAGCAGGCCTTACGGTTGAGAATTCCAGACTTAATCCTTAGGTAGTTGAATTCAGTTGTTGTGATTAGTCATAAGTATAGTTTCAATTGTTTTCCATGGGAGCCGCCTGAAATAGCTAACTTCATGGAAAAAGCCCGAACATGG
>JBBYHO010000018.1:5908334-5919004 GCA_038382025.1 Adansonia gregorii
GATAATTTTCCAATATGCTTTCAGTTGGTGAACTCTGCAAGTAATTCTAGTCGATGCTGATGAACTCAGCTATGTTCCGCCATATCAATTATTTAGAGGTGATAACGGCTTGATTTAAACGAAAAAAATCACAGTTAATGTATATCTTGATTTTTTTTAAAAAAATCAAATTAAATCGAATAACATTTATAATCAATTTGAATTAAATTTCACCATCTCGAAACGTTTTAATTTATTAACTTTTTAAATTTTAACATTTTCTATAATTTTTTTCATTAATTTACAAATAAAATATTTGTTTTTATATTATAGAAATTAATTAAAAATAAAAAAAATAAAGTTCTTTTAAGTCAAAAACCAAACTAAATTAAATATATTTAATCATTATTCAAATTGAAACCGAACTAAACACTACGATGTCAACCGATTTTTTTTTTAGCCCTAAAAACTACTGCATCGTAGTTACCTGATCACAATAATGAGTCGTGTGAGGGGAGGATATTCATTGCTATTTGCTATATTTACCCTAAAAGTCAGCAAAGCTATATATAAATATGAGCATTCAGTGAAAGATATAAATATACATACTATATTTATATAGCATAAAAGGTGAAGTCCAAAGTAAACAGAAATCCGTTCCTATTTATCATCTAACCACTTGAAGGGTTGAAATTAAACAATAGAACAAGTCTTTGACAGACACCAACTCTTTCTTCCAGCCCTTTGCTTAGACTGATTGATATATAAGACTCCAATCCCAATCTTGTTACTGAGAAGGCAAATGAATCAACGTTGTTTATGGAAACATCATCCTAACCTGAATTTCGCATCAGAAATGACACTATGAATCCCAATATGGCTCCTGCAACAACCTGCACCATGTCATATACATCAATTACTACATTGCTTATATGATTTAACATAATCTCCATAGATAAAATGGATGGATATGATGCTACCCTTCTTTTCTTTTCCCTTGGTAGATTGTATATCTTAGCATGACTTATCCCAAATTATTTTTGCGAAAGAAAGATCATATTATCGCTACCAGACTCAATTACACCGCAAAAGTTGAACATTTCCCTAAGCGTAGTAGAATACTAATTCAAGAGGGTAAGTAATCTCCCAAACTATAAGTTCTTCTCCTGACTTATTAAGTCACAAGCCATTTCTTTCCCATGAATAAAAGATTACATGGTTTGGAAGAATAAAAGAGCCTTTTTGCTTGGGAAATTTCAAAGTGCAGACTTCGAAACCTTCGAAACATCATTTCCTTCTATCCTTTTTTTTTTCCTATTTTTTTGGAGTTAAATAATTATTTCACTATTTGAGTTTGATGAACATTAACGGTAGAACACCAATTTGATATCAGGCTTACAAACTGATTGACATTTTATAGAAGAATAGTCAATTACTGCAACATGCCGGTAAATAAATGCTTTGAAAAGTATTAACGACGTAAGTACTAAGCAGTACTTGGAACCAAGAAGCAATAGTTATTTTAAACTCCTTGTGGAGTGCAGAGAGTAGCAGACCTGGAGTGGAGTATGCCCAAGTAATTCACGCAGGGGCCTCACACTAGATAATGGGTGTTCAGGAGGAAACTCACACACAATTTGATTTAACAACTGTCAATATGGAAAAAGAAAAAAAAAAGGTGAACAGTGTACCAGGGAACCGGAATATAGGATAATCAAAGGTGAATAAACTTTGCATCCATAAATCAAGTAGAATAGGACTTACTTCAGCTTGACGACCAGCATGAAGACGGACACCTGAAGCATCATACATCACCTGCATATATTGAAAAATCATCAAACATACGCCAAACACTAATAAGCATGTAAATTCTTCTTCATTGAGAACTAATTTTAAGTTAATGTTTGCAGAATAATAATAATAATAATAATAATAAAGACAAGAGCATCAAGGTCAACACAGTGCAAAGATTTTGATAAGTATCCTGGTCAGGTACATCCATACTTCAAAAGTGCCTGAAATATGGCCGCATTGGTCTTCCAAACATAAAACATATGAAAATTGAAGTACTTATCACTAACCTTCTATGCATATAGCTAAATATCAGGTTTTGTCTTCGTGCTTTCTATCATGTTTTTAAAAGTATGTCTCCAGGTTGAACCTGACAAAACAGTCTATCTCGTGTTCTAGTATAGAATAGTCATTTAAGCAAGAAGCAAATACCTAAAGTAGCAACAATAAACTAATGTAACAGAACTATGGTGTAATTTACCGCATATAGAAACTTTTCTTGATGCGTCCTCCTCAATACATTTTAAGCAAACTTTTCAGAAAGCATATTCTCTAAGCACCAAAAAGATAACCATAGCTAACTGGGATAACCGCTTACTTCTACACTGAACATATAACCGCTATTTAATATTAAGACTCCAATTTCCTTCAGATAGCCACTGAACTTTACTTTTTATCCAGTTTCATTAAAAAATTTACTACAGAGAAATGGTCTGTCAAATATTTACTTTCCAAATAAATCATGAATCAGCCTCAACTTCATCTGGACAAAAAAAAAAAATTCAATCTCTTCAAATCATTGTCACTCAAAGCAGTTCGAAAAAACCATACTAATCTCATTTGAAAATAAGATAACATTGAATTGTTATGAAAGAAATGAATACCACATGAAGTGCATCAATGAAAACACTGTAAATCGTGTCAAGAGGGTATATACTGTAATTTATCAGAGCACAGAATCACTGGGAGACTGTTGATTACAGGAAGGAAAGAGGAAGTGTAGCAATGATTCTCTGGAAGAATAAAAAAAAAAAACCATAAAGATCAACATTGCTGAAGGGCATGTGGCAGTGGCAGTTAGGTCTATGGCAATGGAGTGCTCATAAGAGGGAAAATGAATGAGAGAGAACGGATTGCCACTTGTCAGCAGCTTGACTTGTCTGCAGCATTACCATGCCAGCAGGAGCGAGGAGGTTCCACACAGAGAGATGTCTGTGTCTGTCTCTCTTCATTAATTATTTTTATGAATTAGATTAAATAAGGCTTTACACTGATTTAGTCGTTATAAAATTTATCATCATGAAATATCATCCATTTATTTGTTTTCCTTAATTGACATTAGTGCTGACTAACCAAGTTAACAGAGATAACAGCTAGATGCAAAAAATTTGGAGTTCAGTGGGCCAAGTGAGAGGAATTAAGAGCAGAAAATTTGGCTTATAAGTTTGGTTGAAAAATCGGCCATTATATCTAGCCATTTCTAACTCAAATTTTGCAAAAAAGAAAAAAAAAGTATCGAAAAACTGAAACTCACCAAGTTCAAGGCAAACTTCGGCATACAAAATAACATAGATATGCAAATCTAGTACACATTCTAAAATTAGATTAAAAGAGAAAAAAAGAAGGGCCAAGGAATAAATAGATAGGTCATATGTGAGAACATCACAAGGAAATGAAAAGTTAGGAAGCACATACAACACATGCCAAGACAACCGCAATTGCAAAGGCTGGTCCTCCTGTCCCTTCCTGTAAGCCTATAGCAACTGCAAGAGCTGTCACAGTTGCAGAGTGTGATGATGGCATACCACCTGAATCAAACATCCTCTTAGAATCCCATCTCCTTTCTTTAAACCTGAGTATCTAGGAGAAACAAGTTCAAATATTTGAGCTACCATTCACAAGCACTGGACCTATAATTAGAATCATTGAAACTCAAAAATCTAATTCAACTATATACTTTGTCAGAAAAAAAATTAAATAAATATACTAGATATGCAAGTGAAAAAAAAAAAACCCAAAGAAAAATCATGCATACACCACAAACTTACAGTAAAACCCAAAGGGTATCAGAGAACAAACTTTTAATTTCAAGAATCCGGCATGTATTTGCAACTTTTAGTTCTTTGTAAATTTTACTTCCAAGGGCCGCATAGTGATTTCCCTAATAGACTCAGGTGTCTTAGTCTAAGCAAAGTCCTCAATCTTATTTGATTTGGTGCAAGACTGCTTTAAACTATCACAAAGTCTATCTCATATAAAATTATTAAGGTCATTACTGGCTTCATATGGTGAATAAATTTTCTTGGTTTTTTTTTTTTTTAAATGGTGAGAGCCTATGAAATTCATATAGAAGAAAAATTCATATAAGTCCTCCATGAGTCTCTATATCTCCAGAGTTTTACCATCCCAGCTGTCTTCTCTTTGTTTTCCAAGCAATTAACTTTGCACACTTGTTTACCAAAGTAGGACTCAACAGTTTATCTATTTGTTTTCCTCACCCTTTATTTTACGTGATTTTCTACCTGCCCTCCCATCCAACTCCTATCTTCATGAGCAGAAAACTTTGGAAAGCAAATATGCCTACACTATAAAGGCCCTAACTCCTAATTTTAGGATTGCCAAATATCAAGGGAATCTATTATCTTGCAAAATAAAGACTCTAGGTTTACCCTGCACGCAAGGAAGAACAGCAAGCCTGGGAGCCCTATAATAAGGATGCAACTGCAGTTTTCGAATTTATGTACAAGAGAAGCACTAAAATGGAGGGGGCGAAGAAAAGAAAACCTCTAAGCCCAGACTACCAAGACCGAGAGCATATGTCAAGCTTTAATCACACTGAAATAAAGCTCCAAAAAAAATGAAGTGTTTTCTTGCCTTGAAATTCAATTCAAACCAATAACTGATTTTTACTTCAAAAAAAGGACCAAGGAAATCATTAACATAAGCTTTCAATAGTCCATTGCAGTTCTCAGTTCTTCTAAAACCTAGAATCTTAATTTCAAGTTTTCAACAAATCTTAAGAATGAAGACAGTTGGAAGGAAAATGCCAAAATCATATTTTAGGTTTCATAATATCAATAAGCATTGTCTTTCAGTTCCTAAGATTTTGAAGAGAAATTGAGGCATTTCACTCTAGGATATTTCTATCAAATCCACCATTCCCTTTTTCCTTAAAAAAAGAAAGCAATAAAAGAAAATCAAAATCAATATGCTTCTTGAACACCTAAAAATACAGTACCAGATCCCTTTATCACAAGGCAACCAGATAAGCACATTGGTAAACATTACCAGTCAACACTTTAGTTATCAGTGACCAATCATCAAACCTGCACCTATGGGTCATTAAATCGAATAAATCACACGAAACTTCAAAGCACGGGTTTCCCGAAAACTAAGGCTAAACAAGTTATTAGCAATCAGGGGCCATTAAATTAACAAATATACCAACATTTCTATTTACATTTCTCATGGTAAAAGTTATGGTTTTTTTTATGAGCAGTTGATAGTTAAAGTGTATCTCAAAGCCCTAACCAAATTCCAAAATATTCCAAGGTAGGAGTTCCCAACTTTCGCGTCAAACAACAACAAAATAACGATTTGAGAAAATTGCAAAATGGGGGAATGTGAATTTCCCACATTTAATGAAATTTCGCAAGCAAATAAGCAAAAGAAAAAAAAAACCCAGAAACTGGGATTAAAGAAAGAACCAACCAATTGGTAAAGAGTTTGAGGAACTGAGCGAGAGCGAAGGCGAGGAAAGCGGTGACGAGAGGGAGGTTGTTAGGGAGCAGATTCGACGACGTCGCTCCACCGCCTCTCACTGAGCTCGCATCCGCTGCCATCATCACCTCGTCCATATTCTCTCTCTCTCTATTTTTTTTTTTTTTTGGCCTTCTATAAAAGCTTTTGGATCTCTGCGTGAGGGGAAGCCTGGCCGATCTGGATCCCTCAAAGCCTAGGCAGTCAGCAGCGTCGGGCGACGACGATTTAGCGAATTAGGCAGCGAAATGGGAAGACAAAAAGAAGGGCCCACGGTGGTCCGCCAACGAGAATAGGCCCACTTTAGGGCTGGGGTATTTTGGCGCTTACTGAATTGTTTATTGTTACGATCGGGAGGAAGGTGGATTGATTGAGAAGGAAAGAGAGAAAGAAAGAAAAAATAATATAAAGAATTTGGAATTTTGTTAGTACTGTGGGCAACCGCAAAGAATAATTGTGCGGCAAGAAATTAAATTAATAATAAAATAAACTAAATATAAAGTTATTTTGATTTATGTATATTAAAACAAATTAAATTATTAGTTTAAATTTAAAATTTTATATTTGATATTTAAAAATTTTTTTATAAAAATATTAAATTTAAAAATAGCTTAGATAAACAAACGAAGCTTATTTAAAAATAAACTCAATTTTGAACATTATATTTTTATCCTAATTTTATCGAATTTATTATTACTTTTAAAAAGGGTGGACATTTTTAAGAGGGATGGGTCATCTTTTAATAAATTATGTTTCTTTTTTAGTACTTGTTAAGAAGAATGGATCCTTTCGGTATAAATTTGAGCGAAATTATACAAGTTTAGATAATTCTTCAAAATGTTTAGTCTATTTTTTTACTCTTATTAAAGATCGAATTAGTTTAGATAGACATATTCCTTGTTAATATAAGGCCGAGGCTCAACCAAATTCAACTTAGCTTAGTCAAATTCAATTCGGTCCAATTTATGAATAAGTACAATTTAATTGAGCTTTTGATATTTTACTCTCAGCTCAAATAATAAAAAATATCATGAACTTTGTTACAATCACTTTATCTATATAAAGCTTTGTATATTTTTATTACAATCAAGTAAGTTTTTTTTTAATTTGTATCTAAATAAATTCTTAGTCATTAACTTTACTGAAATAAATTCATAATCTTTAATTTATACCTAAATAAACCTTTAATTTGAAATAAGATTTATTAATATACAAATAAAAAGATAAGATGTTATTTAAATACAATAAAAATGTAAGTTTAAATATTTTAACCATATATTTTTCTTGGAATGAGGTTTAAACCCTAAAATGAGGTTTAACCATATATATATTACTTTGAATAATTAAGTCTAATTTATTAGATTACTTATTTTTAAACTGATGTAATTTATTAGTACTGTATTTTTTTATATCAAAATTAATAATAAAAAATATTTGGTGAGAAAATATTTTGCTTCTATTCTTCACCACTTATCTTTTGGTTTTGTTTAGGTTTGATAATTACAAATACTATTATATAAATATGACACGTATAAAATAATTAAAATATGATATAAATATATTTTTAATATCTATATAATACAAATTATTAATCAATCAAAATTTATATATAAACATAAAATATCTTATGCACAATTATGACACAATAAAATATTTAAACATGATAAATATATATATATATATATACGGATTACCAAATTTATGTTCGTCCAATCAAAAATCAAAACGAGTGAAACAAAATAAAATCTCAATTACGTGGAAGTAAATCATTTAAATTTTAATTAAGAATTTTTATATTTTAACCAATTTTTTTTGTTTTTATTTTTACTTTTTTTTTTCTCTTCTCCTTTCACTGAACGCTGTCGCCAAATCTGCCAGATGAAGAACAGGCAGGAGTGATTAAAGTAGGCTTTAATTTTATTTCTCTTAATATATCTGTTCATAGGACAACTTAAGTGGTCGTCTGTAATTATCGATGTCCATGGTTGGTCTCCAGAAATCTTAAAAATAAAATATAAGCTCCCACAAAATCTCCCATTTTCACCGTTTTGGCAATCATATTACATCAACTTCTGCAGAATTCAGTTACAAATATACATATGAAAGATTCAATTTCCAGTAATGTAAAACTAAACTAAAACTAATGTTGTAGGCTTTCATAATTTTTGTACATCTGATATTTGAATAAACTAATCATTGAATTTAACAATACAATTATGCCTCTCATACATATATAATTTTAGATCGATCTTATATCTCAATCCAAAGTACTTAACGGTTGACAGTTTCTATATCAAATAACTAATTAAAATTTTTAATTTACTCAAAACTTAAAAATGTAACATAAGTGAATACAATATGATACATAATGGTAGAATTAAATAAATATAAATTGCATAAGAAATTATGCAAGTGTCTAAAACTAATTTTATTTATAGCAATGTAAACAAATCCATCCTCTTTCATATATATATATATATATATATAGAGAGAGAGAGAGAGAGAGAGAGAGAGAGAGAGAGAGAGAGAGAGAGAGTTGCATCTTAAGTCATCCAACACTGTACATGCCATTCAACTGAAATTCACCGAGATAACCAAAAGGTAAAAAAAAAACCCTTACCATGGGGAGAAATCACTTTGTTTCATTGTTTTTGTGAACAATAAAAGAATGCAACTCATACTTCTACAAATTTTGCCCTAACATGATATATATACAGGCAGTGCACCTGCTGCCGTATGTACTGTCATTTCTCAACACTAACCCCATAAGCTTGAAATTATGCAACTGAAACCCAGGAAAAAAAACAAACTTGCGTCGAAAGTTAACTGGTAACAAACAACCAGGGCATCCTTGGAGTTATTGTAAATCAGATATACGGATATAACTCAAATATCAAAGAATCAAATCCAGCAAATAGTCAGCAGTCCCAAAAACTCGTCACATCCATGGCAGACATGCGTGGATACAACTCAAATCTCAAACAAAAAATGTTGCTTCAAAAGTTAAATACTAACAAATAATCAGGGCATCCATGGAGTTATTGTAAATCAACTGCTTGGATATAACTCAAATCTCAAACAATCAAATCCACCAAGTCGTCAACAGTTGCAAAAACTCATAACAACCATAGCAGACATGCATGGAATCTACTTTCTTCAAAATCAAACATCTCCTGCTCACTAAAACCCCTCAACTTACAGTTTACTCATGTCATCTCACTAAATGATGTCAAATGGAATAACATAAAATGCATAAAATACACTCAGCAGCTATACAATAGTATGAGCTAAGTATCTCAGGCCACATATAAAGTAAGTAAAACAGAAGAAGGTATATGAATGGCATTGCAATTGTGATGAAACTGCAGCTCAAACGAAGTTATAAAATCAATCCACAAGTGTATTTTTTTCCCCGTAAGCACTCCAATCAGCTAAACAAGGTTCACAGAAGAATAAGGTATCATCATGGCCAAAAAAAATGTTGCAATTCCATGTATCACGCTTGAATATATGTGAATTGAAACTAAAACAATATTGTAATCCACTTAATTATTCACTTTATTCTCTTAACCAAGAGACATTGCCACTATCTGTTGATCTATGTTACTCGGACCTAAGTGTAAGTGTTGAACACAAGTATTCAATTTTTCCAAGATTTCCACGCATTTAGAGAGTTCTTGGAGGAATATATACCATACCATGTCCAGGTATGCGTCAGACATAAGTGTTTGACACGGATCTTCAAGAAAAAATGAAGAGTCAAAGCAACATAGTGTCAATCATACAATCAGCCACAACAATCACCTTTTCAATACAACATCAAAATTAATCATTCCAATTCAAAGTCTTTGTAAGGTAATACATATAGTTTGAAGCTGGAACAACTTTGAGCAAATTCAAACCATAGCCAAAAAGAAAAAAAGAGAAAAAAATTAATGTTTATATCATCAGGATACAAAAACCAATAAAATGCAGCTCAAAACATTCATTAGAACAAAAACCATCCACTACATTAAGAACAATAACACATATAATCTTTCTAAATCCCTAATGCCTGCTACTAAAATTAAGAGATTTTTTTAACATATACAAAAAGATAACCAGAATGGGGGGACGTAGTCATCAGATTTAGTCACCCTTTTTCCTGAAAGAGCATCCTTCAGTGAGTCTAGCTCTACCACCAGTAGGCTGGCATAGAACCGTCTGGCAATTACCGCACACCACCACAGTTTGAGAGTGGCTAAATACGGTCGTTCTACCAAAGCAAAAAAAAGTAAAACCCAGAAATTAAAAATTGACAAAAAAAATAGAAACCATTTAAAACCCTAAATCTAAAATCCAATTTAAACTTACATGTTGAAGCAGCCTTGACATTTAACATCCTTTTGAGAGAGAGAAAGCAACAAAAAAAAAAAAAAGAGGAAGTAAGTAAATCCACCATATAAAACAAATCTTGAGATGAAAAAACCAAGATAGAAACCAGTTTTATATATCTATATTACCATGAAGAAGGAATTAGGAGACTGAACGAGACGCTTGAGCTTGTGCTTCCTCTTCTCAAGCTCGGTTGGAGGATTCAACAAATCAATGTCGTTTTGAAGAACCTAAGAAAAAATCACAAAAAAAAAAAAGACAACCAAAATAAAGTGAACATTGAGTAACTGAGAATGTGTAACGTTAAGTAAAAAGGCAATTATGAAGAGGAGATTTACCATGTTTGCGGTGGGAAAGGGGATGCGGCGCTAGGGTCTTTGAAGCCGTGAATTGAGAAAAAGCTTAAAGAGGAAGTGCTCAGAACGGATTTAGGGCTTGGCGTTTTGGGCCCCGTCTTTGTGGATTAATTTTTATGTACATCTGCCAGTGATATTTTTTTTTGGTCAACGTGAATAATTGTTTATTTATTTATTTATTTATTCTCATTTCAAAATTAAGTTAATTAAACAATGCACTAAGACGTATTAAATAAAAAGAGAAATGACATGCTAACCATGACATTTAATAAATCTTTTTCTTTTAGAATTTTGTAAAAGTATAAGTATAATTTTTTTAAATAAAAAATAAAAAATTTTTAATTAGTGCTCGCAAACAAAACCCCCTTCCTAAATTTTCACCTCTATGTTTTGGTTGAGTAATAAAAAAAA
>JBBYHO010000018.1:5919104-5934127 GCA_038382025.1 Adansonia gregorii
CAGTCAAGCAGTCTGTTAGTAAAAGCACTACAACCCTAGCAACCTAAAATACATATATATATATATATATATATATAATCATTGTGTAGTTAAAATCGGCATAGTTTTGAAAGGATCTGGGGGTTTGTGAGGTAGAGAGCATCAATTTATTAAGTGTTGAGTTAGAGATTTTAAGTGACCTACTTGGAAGTATGAACAAGATCAGGCGAACAACGCTGCCAATACCCCGGCAACTCAGCGTTGCTGAGCTACCAGGTTAACAAACATATTCTTACAAGGAATACGAGTTTTGAGAGATGATGATCTAAATGGATTCTGTTGTGTGCTTACCGTAGTGAGGAAGTTGTATTCCAAGATCATCCATGTTGGGGCAACCACGGATACTCAGTCCATGCTCATTGGCCAAATGAAGCAGACAAATGAAACACAGATGAGGGGAGATTTCCTCGGTTGTTGCAGCAGCTTTGCAATCAACAGGAAAGCTTGCCAAGAGATGCTTGAATGATAGCATGTCGTCAGGGCTCTTCACAAAAGGAAACACGTTGAAAGTTAGAATTCAGAACTTCTATTAAGGCTCTCTATAGGATTGCTGTCGGCACTGCTGTTGTTGTCAAAAACTATGTTTCCTCGTAACAACAATGTTAAACGAGAAAAAAAATAATTTTTGCTACTACAATTATGATTTGAAAACTCAAATCAGGAAAACTTGAAATATGTGCCTTTTTACGGCTCAGCCACACTTCTTAAAACAAAATGACCTTATTACCTTTTATTATTTTATACAAAACTTTTTAGACATTTCAATTCACCGCAACACTTCTTTTACAATAATGCTAAACGCTTAAAATTATTTAACTAAAATTTTCCTACAATATTTTTAAAACACTTTTTTTTTCAACCCATATATATTTTTTCTAATAGCAATGCTTAAACTAGAGGATAGATCTAATAATAAAATGAACACAGCCAAGAAGAAAATACAAATGTCCAAAATTGAATGTCTTGGCTCTTGCTTTGCGGCATTTCAACATATATCCTCTTTCCCTTTTTCTGACAACCTGAATTCCTGCTTATATATATTCTGAATTGTTTTCTTACATTTCAAAACTCTTTAGCAGAAAAAAACTATTTGTTCAAATCCAAGGTTTTTCTAGCAACTGAAGTCCAAACTACAAAATCCAATTTGGGATGAAATTTTGCTTCATTTTGTTTTTTTTTCTTCTTATTCTAGGCCCATAATAAATATGCAGGCATACCAGCATTACCTGTAAAGTTGGCGTAACACACCCAGAATAGAAAAAGAAACCCCAATTTCTAATCACATGGATTAACACCCCAAAACTTCCAATTTAAGGAATTAAAAAACAAAGTTCTTGTTGACAAGAGCTTGGAAATGAGGAAATAGGGCTACAACTAGTGAGTTAATTATCAAAATCTTCATAACCAGGAGCATCCATGACCAACAATTAATTGCCTCCGACGTCATCAATACTAGATTATCAGTCAAATGAAAAAATCAAACTTCCAGGGGACCAAATCAAGTTCTTATTTCATTATATTGCTTCAAATTTTTTTCTTCATAAAATATGATGTGCTTTTAAGCTTCATTCTATAGGATTCACCTTTCTGATATACTCCCTTTCATCTTCTCATTATATTAAAGGCATGAGTTTCACTACTTCAGTTTTTCTGTGTTTGCACCCTGTATTTGCACTGCTAATGGTGCAAAAAGTAAAGATGCATTTGAGTGCCCCCATGTGCAGGGAAATCAAATTTGTGGCACCCACTTACTATGTCAGAAATATAATGATATTAAGATAACTATCCTCTATAATGAAAAGAATATTACAAAGAGCGAAAGAAAATTGGCACCTGAAATGATGTTTCAGGAGATTGTTGTATATGGTCCCAAAGAGTTTCTTTCAAACCTTGGACATCAACTTGTTTAGAGGTCTTATCATATTGAACTTCAATTTTACCAACCTGAAAATGAGATAAGAAAAGTGAGAATCAGAAAGGAACTAGCATTTAACTACATATGTAAGATATGAGATAAATCTTAAATAACAAATAAAACATCCCAGGGCCTATTATCTAAACACTTAAAGTAGCAGTTAAGGCTGTAATTACTAAAAATCCAAAATATAGTCCCTATAACTCGTTTCACTCCCGTGAGCCCCATCAAGGCTAAACAAACCTGTCGAGGCTGAGAAACAAGCGTGCCAGGGTCATCAACATCAGTATGATCAAGTTCATTGTCAAAACCACCAAATACACTTTGCTCTTCCCAGGATGGCTGAGGATCATAATCATCACCACACTGTTCCCTTGATTCATCTGAAAATTAAGTAAGATGCGAAGATAAAACTATACGATAGCATAACAGGAAATTTTCTGCATTTTATCATCAATAGATGCATTGAAACAAGATCCTTTTTTTGGGTCATGAAGCTAGATCTCTATTAAGAACAAAACAAGAAGAAACCACAAAGATGAACATTAAAAAAAAAAAAAAGCAATGAAAAAGTTCTGAGCATGCATTTGTGAGCCAAGAATAAAAAGTTTCCGTAAGAAATTATAATCAAATTACATATTTTAAAATATTTAAAATGACTAAACATTAATGTTGTATCGCCAAAGTTAAAGAACAAGTAAAAACCAGCTCTTAACTTTAACTCATTAGGAGAGCAGGCAAATGACTTGTATAAAAATGAAAAATAACAAAACAATATGCAAGAAACCAAGTCCAGATACATACTGATTTAACTCCAAAAAAGAAAGCATTCTTGTCAACCAAGTAAGATTATTCCAGGCTAATAAGTAAAGTTTCCTTTTAGATTCAAAGTAAACTTGGAGATAGAGAAGTGTGATAAAGGTTTCACAGCGATTAAGCAGGATTCAAAACAAGACGAAACAAGGGAGAGTGCTTATCCTCTTCATTTGGTTGGATCTAAAGCAGAGAATTAAAGATAACTAGAAATTGTACCTTTATAGAATTTCATTTTATTAGAGGAAACTTTTAGTTCTAGTTGCAAAAATTAGTGAGTACAACAGGAAATATAAGCACCCTCTACTAGATGAACCAGAAAACTGGGCTTTCAAGGAATAGATGTGTCCCATCCTCGAAACCATGAAAACTTCCAAACAAGGAAGATGATAGCAGCCTACCTCTTATAAGTCTTCTCTCCTCTCCCTATAGCTACTAATTGAAAACAAAAGCAAGAATTGCATCCCCGTGATATGAGAACAAAAAATTTCAAGAAACAACTGACGTGAACACAACTAGTTGATTGATTGGCAGTTCACAGGTATTCAAGAAAGGTGCTACTATTTGAGAAGTATCTATAAGAGAAGAAAGAATACCTGAAAACTTTCTTCTCCTTCTTCTACCAAGGCACTGCACATGAATGAGTATCTTATGAAAAGAAAGCCAAACAAAGAGAAAAGCATTTCAACAAGTCATATTTTAGTAGCAAACTGGTGGTCACATGTTACCATCACATTGGGTAAAAGAAACAATTTGACAAGATCCTCAGGTTGATAGTGGCAATCTTCGGGAAGCTTTGTATTACAGGGTGCTCTGTTTGAAGGTAGAAGTAATGACTTCGGATTTTTGGGAGGAGCAAAGATGTCTGGCACTTCATCATCCAAGGCTTTCGTGAAATCAATATCAGGCTCAGATTTTTTCTTATTTCTGGCTTTCTTTGTTGTTAGCACTGTTGTATTTTCTTCATTAGAGACATCCTCAGAACCTATGTAATCAACACTCAAATCATGTTAATGAATTACTGAAGGTAAAAAAGTTAGATCAAAAGATAGCTCTTGCCACTGGCCCCGTGATGTGTACCTTTAGTTTTTCTATATTTCCAATGATCAGGACCGGCCCAAGCATTTTGTTTAAAAGAAAATCCCAAGCTTAAAAACAAATATTCATCAACTTTTTCAAATCTTTCGTCTGCATCATGATTGTTGGAAGAAAATTGCTCATTATCCTCGTTATCCTGTAGAATATAATTATGATTTATGAATCATAAGCATGCAATTCTATTATTAACCTCTTCAAACAATTAAGAGAAGGAAATATGTTAAACCTCATGATAACTCATAAAAGATGGCTCCACTCCATTAAATTCCTCATCAACAATGCTTGGCTGGTCATCATGATCAAAAACATCAGTTTCAAAACTCTCAAATGCAACACCATTAAACTCACTTTCGTTATTTGTATTGTCAGCTTGGTCTGCTGATCTCTGACTGCAGGAAAAGTTCTCAGTTGGCCTTCTGTTATCGTCATCAAATTGACTGACTATATTCTTGAGAGTTGGAGAAATCTCATCCTTTGCTCGCATGTTCAATACCATGCGCTCAAGGTATTCTGCAAATAGATCAAAGAATGAAAGTAACAACACAACCTTCGTTTCGCAAATGAAGATGTTAAAACACACTAGAGAAAACCAAAAACAAACCTCCAGCAAAAGATAGATCAATTGTTTCAGATGCATCATGTTGATTTGGACAAGGCATTTCCTTCCCTGGCACTTCAAATGAATCAAAGAGAACCCAACATCCAGAATAAACACCAAGATTATTCAACAAAAGACCCTTGGCTCCACCTTCATCAAATTGTGCAGATGTTTGATGATATAGAGGATCCACTGCAAAGGCAACTGAAAACAAAAAATGGTGTCATATTCAAAGCTTGTACCTCACACTAGAGTCAAAATTGTTGGTATATGTGATTACCATCAAATTTCTTTACATTAAGAGCCTCAAAAGAAGATTCCAATGTTGATAAAGGTAACATCTGCATAAATAGAGATTCTTAATATATAGTTTGAACTAGAAATTTCTTTAAATTTAAAAACCACAAACCTTTTTCTCTGTCTCTTTTTTTGGATTGCCTTCCTGTTGAGTATCAGCATTGGCATCCTCCACCACAGGATCTGGCATTGTAGCATAACATCACATTTAGCTAAAAATCTGGCAGGATGAAGCTGAGCAACTCAACAGATAAGAAAATTTGACCATAACCTATTCTCAGTTTCCATTCAAAATTTTATTGATTAGTATGCGTCAACTGAGGTTATAGCATTTTGAGGTTGGTCCAAAATTCAATCTTATGTAATGATTATATAACCTAGCATCATTGTTTAGAACTAAAGTAGCCAATTAGACCTAAAGTAGATGAAATAGAGGGAAAATCAGAAACCATGAAATAAATGTATATTTTGGACTGCATATGTGGATCAGCTGTGTCTGTTTATCTACTATCTACTACATGCGTATGTTTTTATAGAATATGATTAGTTAGGTCCAAAGAGTTTATCAAAAATAATGCACAGTAAAATTTGTAAAATCTTTAGCACTAGCATGCCTCTGTACAGCCTCCTGCATTTCATGCAGTGCAATACAGCAGATTATGCTGTTAACATTGTCTGTTCCTTTAACAGCTTTTGGAAAACCAAGTAGCTAATCTGAAGAAGAGCAAATGCCAGAGAGAGCTTACATTGATAAATGAAAACGCAGACATACAAACAGTAATAGAGAGAAATAAGGTAGGTACCACCATAAAAGAAGCCTAACCTTGCTCATTTCCTTGACCTGCTCTGTTTATCCCACCAAGAACCTTGTATGCCTCTGAATGAACTGAATCCACCCTCAACGAGTAAATCTTAACGCCAGCTTCCAAAGTACAACTGGCCTGTATAAATAAAATGTAACCCATTCATTAAAAACAACGGCTTGCGCTCAACATTTGCAAAGCAGTTATTCATAGTCTGACACACTTTCCCTTGAAAATGTAGATGCACTGATCTAGAACAACATAAGTCAAGTAACTTACATGCTTCAGTCTAAGCATCGATTTATTTCCTCATAAAATTTTAATAGCATTATTAGCAACTAAAAGGAAATGCCTTCTCTAATAGATAAGTAACAAAGGTGCAACATTCTTAACCTTAAACTACCTATTATAGCCACCAGCATTTGCCTATGAATTTTTTATCGAAATCGATTTCTGGGTCGATTCAATATCTTTTTTACTTAATTTTCTACCATATAAATCATTGCTAAACGCACCTTTTGAAAGTTCGTTTCCACGTCATTTTCTTCTTCAACCTTGATAATGTCGCGAAGATGGTCTATTAAATTCAGCTCCCAAGTATTTTTTTGATTAATTTTCTGCACCCAAAAGAGAAAAAAATAAATTAAATATACGTAAAATGACATTAAAACAATTCAACCACCGAAAAGAAATGTTATCACTTACAATTTTTTAATTTGAAAAGAAAAAAGAATGTAAGATTTTAAAGGCCATCTACTTATATCTAAAAAGGAAAACCCACTCTTCCTATAATAAAAATAATTGAGATAGAGAGAAAAAAAAGAGGAATTAGATACATTTTCACTGGCCAATTTGATGCAATTTTGGAACAACTCGAGAATCTGGTCTTTGGCGAGACAAGGATCGGGATCAGTAGGTGGCTGAGCACTGTGAGCAACGGGCTTCCGGCGGATGGCTGCGGCTCGTGCGGCTCGAGCCTGCGCGCGCTCGAGTTTGTCGTCGTTGGAGCCCAAGAAGAAGGGGCTTGTGGGGGATTGGACGCGAACAGCCATGGGGATCCTTGGCCTAGGGTTAGGGCTTAGGGCTTCCGCCATTCGCTTGAGGGATTTAGGCTTTTCTTCTTCAACGGGTTTGACGGAGCCTGGTTCAGAGCTTCTGTATTTGAAATAAAGGGGAAAAAGAAAGACGAGAAAAAATTAGTAGTTTCTTCTCTCTCTCGTTATCAAATAAATAAATAAACAAATAATTCTTTTTTTTCTTTTCCCTCCAATTTTTTGGTTTGAATCTGAATTGGTTACAGGCAATTTTACGGTGTGGCTATACTTTCCGTACGGAATCCTAGATCAATGAATCACGACCGTTTGTTCATTTTACTGTAAGATCTCTTCACATTTCCCATTGACCCTCCAATTTTATTGACAAAAGCCCAGGACAAAATATTTACTTGCATTCAGATCGTTATTTAAAAAAATTTTAAATTTTTTGTTTAGGTTAAATTTATTGTTAAAAAATATTAAAATATTAAAAATAATTTTTATATTAATATTCATATATTTTTATAATTAAATTTAAATAAAAAATAATTTTATTAAATGAATGATAATTTAAATCTAACTAAATCGAATCAGAAAAGATAAAACTCGAACACAGCCCACTCCCAGCCCTTGAAGAGGTGACAATATAACATGCATATTTAGTTATTACTACATATAATGGTTTATTAATTTTTTAAAATTATAATCTAATAAGTTATGGTTACATCGAGTAAAACTCTATTAAAAATGTAGAAAACACTTTAACACGGCTAATTTTGTTCCTGTTTGAATTTAACTCATTCTTTTAATTTTTTAATAAACATATAAAATAAGATATAAGTGTTATTTAAGATAATAATTTAAATATTTTTAATTAATTTTGATTTTAATATTGTACTTATTCAATTTTTTTAAGGAAAAAAAAACCACTATTAGTTTATGACTTCGTTATGTTTTCATTTATATATATATATATATATATATTTCACCGATGGATATCTACTGAATTTTTACTATTTTGTATTTTAAGGAAGCGGTGTTTTGGTTTTTTTTTTTTTATTATTTTTGTTGAAGATTTGTTAATATTTTGGTTATATTCTTTATTAGTTATAAGTAATTTTTTTTTGAAGAATACGAGAAGACAATAATGAGTGTAGCATGTGTATGACTAATGTAGAGTTTGGATATGAGTTAAGTATTCTATACGAATATATTTAATTTTCTTTAAATATTTTCTTTATGCATTTAGAAGATATGTCGAATATGAATATTACAGTTGAATATATATATATATATCGAATATGAATATTACAGTTGAATATTTAAGAAAATAATAAAAATAAAAACTGTGAGGAATATGGGGTATAAAATGAAAGGAGTTCTAAAAACTTGATGTTTTCTTATCTGCCACCCCATGAATTCTTTTTGGTGTCGGTTGTCGAATTACAACGGATGGCAGAGCTTGCTCTCTCTGGTCTTTGTAGCCATAATAATAATAATAAGCATGTTCGATGACATGTGTCAATTGGAGTTTGTTTAACAAGGAAATTAATTGTAAGTACATAAACTAAACTCAAACCAACGCTGGAATTTCTGTTCAGAAAGCATTCTAGAACACAAAACCACGATAATCTTCGAGCTGCTGATAGACGAAGAAATCCCAAAATAATAGTGCTATAAAGCCAACCAGCCAGCCTGCCAATTTCCTCATAGCTCACACTACTGACGTTCCTTTATTCTTTGGTTAGTTGGGGCTTGCATTGCATCACCATACTCGAACTGTGAAATGGGTACCATAAGCTCATATATATAACTACAAACCTTAAAGAAGGTGCCCCAAAGAAAATCCACCATCATTGAAAGCACGAGAGGCTTGGTAAATAGAGAGGAGAGACTAAGGCGTGACGTCAATGTGAACCCTAAGAAAAGTCAAAAGAAAAAGCACAATACAGGGGCAAAAGATGAGAATTTTTGAGAGAAGCTTAAGGAGTTGGTGGTGACTGGTGATAATAATACCGCGAATGGGGACCGAAAGAGTGAGACTTCAGCGGTTTTTAGCGTATTTGCCA
Source organism: Adansonia gregorii (assembly GCA_038382025.1). Lineage (NCBI taxonomy): Eukaryota > Viridiplantae > Streptophyta > Magnoliopsida > Malvales > Malvaceae > Adansonia > Adansonia gregorii. The sequence goes on from JBBYHO010000018.1 coordinate 5,927,771, forward strand.
CATTTGACACTTCAATTCAGGCTTCTTCCTGACGTATGCTAAGCAAGCTGTTAGAAGAGATCGGTCTGGCCACTCAATGGATAAACCACCAGCAACTGCAATACCAGTCCATTCTATACGAGTAGTGTATTACATGCCCTAGCCTCGAGCTTCTTCAGAAGTTTATTTAAGAGAATCTCAAACATCTGATCTAGTTTATGTCTGCAGTACAAGAACTCAAATTCACCTGCCTATCTGTGTCGCCAGTAAGCCAGTACTTTCCAAACTACCCCTACATGTTACATCAAGCCAAATAAAATGGTCTATTTTTCAAAACCGGCCTTCACATATCATAAAAGAATATGACATTTGCCATGCACGTTGTAATAAAATTTGCAGCAGTTCTCTTACGGAAGGCTCTTATCAGGCTCAAACAACAAGAAGTATATAAAAAAGTTAATTACGAATAAAGAATTCTGGGACAATAGTCATTGCTATTTTTTACCCTCAGAACCAAGCTAACTTAAAGCTCACCATTTAGTAAAAGATATGGTATATAAGTGAACTCCAAAGCAAACAGAAATCAGTTCCTGTTTATGCTCTAACCACTTTACAGGGTTTCAACAATAGAAACTCAAAGTGTGACACCAGCTCTTTCTTCCAATTCCTTGCCAAGACAGAATTATACTCCATCTCATTAATGAGAAAGCAAAAGAATTAATGTTGTTTACGTAACATCCTAACCAGAATTTCGCATCAGAAAAGCCACGATGAATCCCAATAAGGTACCTGCAACAACCTGCATCATATCATATACATCAATTATTTATGCCATCGATAAGATTGTTCAAATGCTTAAATGACTTATGTATCCCTAGATAAATAGATTGAAGCCTACCATCCTTTTCTTTTCCTTGGTAGATTGTAAATATTAGGATGCTTAATCCTATTTTATTGATGCAAAAGAAAGCCGATATTATCACTTATTAGACTCGATGACACAGAAAAAGCTGAAGTAGAATACTACTTTAAGGGTGAAATAATCTCCCAAACTATAAGTGCTTCTCCTGGCTGACTGTTTCTGCTAATGTAAGTAATAAGCCATTTCTTTAAAAGAGGAAATAGGGAACAAGTTAATTGTGCTCTATGGAAAGCCTTATTGTTTTGCAGCTGGTAATTGATAAGCAAGTTAGACATGCAGAGTTTCACTTTCACATCCTCAAAAGAAAGAGAAAAAAACAGAGAGTGGTGAGAAGGCAGGGTTGCCACAATCCAAAAAGATTGCAAGATTTGGCAGGGTAAAAGAGCCTTTCTGCTTTGGAGATTTCAACTTAGACTTTGATGCCTTCAAGGCATTGTTTCCTCCTATCTTTAGTTTATGAAGTTAAACCAGTATTTCACTATTTGAGTTTGCTGAATATTAAGGGTGGAACACTGATGTGATGTCAGGCTTGCAAACTGATTGACATCTATAAAATAATAGTAAACCACAGTGATATGCTGGAAAACAAATGCTTGGGGAAGACTTAATAAAGTAATAAGCAGAACAAAGAACCAAGAAACAATAGTTACTTAATTTTACTACTTGTGAAGTATAGATAGTAGCAGACCTGAAGTGGCGTATGCCCATGTAATTCACGCAGAGGCCGCATGCTAGATAGTGGGTGTTCAGGAGGAAATTCACAAACAATTTGATTCAGCAACTGCCAATATGGAAAGAAAAATATGAACAGTGCATCAGGCATCAGAATATAGGTGAATCAAAGGGGAATAGACTTTGCATCTATATATCAAACAGAATAGGACTTACTTCAGCTTGATGACCAGCATGACGTCGGACACCTGAGGCATCATACATCACCTGTATGGATTGAAAAAACATCAACCATACTTCAGACACTAATAAGCATGTAAACTTTTTTTCCCATTAAAAACTATTTTAAAGTTAAAAATAAAAGTTTGGGGAACAAAAAAGAAAAATGACAAGAGCACCAATGTCAATAAAGTGCAAAGATTTTGATAACGATCCTGATTAGGTTCATCCATCTTGGTCTTCCAACCATAGATCATATGAAAATTAAAGTACTTGTCACTAACCTTCTACGCGTTAAAGGTTAATATCATTTTTTGTCATCATGCTTTCTGTTCTCTAATGTTAAACAAGTGAGTCTCCAGATTGTGCCTAACAAAACAGGCTATCTGGTGTTCTAGCATAGAATGTAGAGTCATCTAAGCAGGAAGCAAATACCTACAGAAGCAACAATAAACTCATGTAATGGAACATTGGAACATATAGAAACTTCTCTTGATGTGTCCTCCTAGATATAGCTTAAGCAAATTTTTTAGAAAGCATATTCTTCAAGCAGCTGAAAAGAATTCCAAGCATGATAAGTAGCAAAATGAAAAACATAGCAGATTGAGATAAAGGCTCACTTCAACACTGAATTTATAGCCACTATTTAATATGGAGACTCCAATTTCCTTCAGTTAGCTGAACTTTAGTTTTTATCCATTTTCATTGAAAATTTTACTACAGAGTACTATTCTGTCAAAATATTTACTTCCCAAATAAATGATGAATCAGTCCTAACTTGATCTGGAAAACAAAAACCAATCTCTTCACATCATCATCACTCAAAGCAGTTGGAACAACCAAACTAAACTCTTCTGGAAACAAAATTAAAATAATAATACTAATAATAACAATTATCACAAATTGCTACAAAAGAAAAGCATACCACACAAAATGCATTGATGAAATCTCAGTATATCGTGTCGAGAGGATATTTATTGTAATTTATCAGAATGCAGAAATTGCTAGGAGATTGTTAATTACGGGAATGAAAGAGAAGCTTAATAATGATTCTCTGGAAGAATGAGAAAAGGCTATAGAGATCAACATTGTTGAAGTACATGCTGGCAGCAGTTGTCAGGTCGATGGTCATAGAGGAGATAAGATGGAAAAGGAATGAGAGAAAAAAGAAAAGTGAAAGGAGGGACTGACACTGGTCAGCAGCGGGCTGCTCATCAGCAGCATTCGCATGCCAACGGGAGTGAGGAGGTCCCAGAGATAGAGAGACATCTGTCTCTGTCTCCATTCTTCTTTTTCTTAATTATATTAGATATGGCTTATTCAGATTTAGTCATTTATAAAATTTATCATCATTACATATAATCAAGTTATTTGTTTTCCTTAATCGATATTAGTGCTAACTAACCAACATAATAGAGATAATACCTACATGTTTAGATGTGACTGCATTAATTTTTAAACACAATTACGCAAAATTTGGAGTTCAGTGTGCTAATTGAGAAGAATTAAAGAGAGGAAAATTTGGGTATAAGCTTGGTAGAAATTTTGACCATTATCCTCGAATTTATAACTTAAATTTTGCAATAGTGCAAAAAATAAGTATCGACAAACTGAAACTCAACATGTTCAGGGCAAACTTTGGTATGCAAAATAACAGAGATATGCAAGTCTAAGACAGATTCTAAGATTGGATTAAAAAAAAACCAAAAGCAAAAGAGGCCAGGCAATAAATGGATAGGTTGCATGTGAGAATATCACCACCACAAGGGAATGAAAAGTTAGGAAGCACATACAACACAAGCCATGACAACTGCAATTGCAAAAGCTGATCCTCCTGTCCCATCCTGTAGACCTATAGCAACTGCAAGAGCTGTCACAGTTGCAGAGTGCGACGACGGCATACCACCTGAATCAATCATCCTCTTAGAATCCCATCTCCTTTCTTTAAACCTGAGCATCTCGGAGAAACAAGTTCAAATATTTGAGCTGCTATTCACAAAGCATTGGAGCTGTTTTTAGAATCAACTGAAACTCAAAAACCTAATTAAACTACATACTTTGTCAAAAAGCAAATAAATAAACCAGCTATGCAAGTGAAAAAAAAAATAATCGAAAGAAAAATCCCGCATATGCTACAAACTTACAGTAAAACCCTTGCGTTAAAGGATTACAGGAACAACCTTTTAATTTCCAGAACCTGAGATGTATTTGTAATTTTTACTTCCGAGGAGGGCAGTATAGTGATTTCCCTATTAGAATGTTGTAGTTTGAGTGAAGTCCTCAATCTTATTTAATTTGGTGCAAGACTGCTTTAAGGTATTACAAAGTCTTTCATGAAGTTATTAAAGTCATTACCACCTTCCATATGGTAGAGTTGTAAGATAAAATCTGCAGTGAACAAAGTTTAACAATTCTTCTAAGCATTAGTGAATAAAGTTTCTTTGATTTCTTTAAATGGTTAAAGTCCTTGAAATTCATAAAGACGAAACTATAATAAAAGTCCTTGATGAGACTCTACACCTTAAGAGTTTTACCATCCCTTGCTATTTTCTCTTCTTTTTTTTTTTTTCCTTGCTGTCAATTTTGCACACTTGTTTACCTCTATGAGACTCAGCAATCTTATCCTTACTTCTCTTTGTTTTCCTCACTATTTATGTTGCATGCTTTTCTACGGTTCTACCTGCCCTACCATCCAACTCCTATCTTCATGCACAGAAAACTTTGGAAAGCAAATATGCCTACCTATAATGGCCCTCACTCCTAATTTTATGATTGCCAGATATCAAGGGAATCTATTATCTTGCAAAATGAAGACTCTAGGTTCACCTGCATACAACGAAGAAGAGCAAGCATTGGAGCCCTATAAGAAGGTTGCAACTGCATTTTTTGGAATTTATGTACAGGAGAAGCACTTAAATGGATGGGTAAAGAAAAGAAAACCTCTAAGCCTAGACTAGTGAGAGTGAGAGCATAGATAAGCTTAATCTTACTGAAACAAAGCAAAAATATAAACTGAAGCATTTTCGTGCCTTGAAAAAACAATTCAAACCCAACACTAAATTTTGACTCCAAAAACAGGACCAAGTAAATAAATAACACATGCTTCCAATAAGTCCATTGCAGTTTTGCAACCTAGAATCTTAATTTCAAGTTTCAACAAATCTTAAGAATGAACATGATAGAGAGGAATACTAATGCTTCCATTAACATCAATAAGCATATTCTTTCAGTTCCTCACAAATTTTGAAGAAAAATGAAGGCATTTTACTCTAGGCTATTTCTATCAAATCCACTTTTCCTTTAAAACAGAAAGCAATAAAAGAAAAAAGGGAAAAAGAAAATCAATATGCTTCTTGATCATCTAAAAATACAGTAACAGATCCCATTTTCACAAAGGCAACCAGATAAGCGCATTGGTAAACTTGTTTAGCCCTAGTTGAGGAAACCTGTGTTTTGAACTTTAGTGTGATCGATTCAATTTAATGACTCGTATGGGTGGCTTTGATGATTGATCAATAATGAAATTAAAGTATTGAGCGTTGACTATGATGGGCAATTAAACTAACAAATATACCAACATTTCTATTCACATTTCTCATTGTAAACAGCTATAACGTTACGGTTTTTTATCAGCAGTTGATAGTTAAAGTGTGTATCAAAGCCCTAACCAAATTCCAATATATTTCCAAATTTCGAGTTCACAAATTTCGCGTCAAACAACAACAAAATAACGATTCGCGAATATTGCAAAAACGGGAATTTCAATTTAGTATATTTAATAAAATGCCGCATAAAAACAAGCAATTAAAAAAGAAAAGAACATGAGAGATTAAGAAAGAACGAACCAATTGGTGAAGAGTTTGAGGAATTGAGCCAGAGCGAAGGCGAGGAAGGCAGTGATGAGAGGGTGGTTGTAAGGAAGCAGATTCGACGGCGGAGACGACGTAAAAGACGTCGCTTCACCTCCTCTCATTGAGCTAGCATCATCTGCCATCATCAGCTCGTCCTTCTTTTTTTTCCCCCCCTTTTTTGCCTTTGTATAAAAGCTTTGGATCTCCGAGGCTGAGGAGGCCTGGCTGTTGTGGGTTTGTCAAAGCTTCGGAGCAGCAGCCTCGGGCGACGAAGACTCAGCTAATTAGTTGGCAGCAAAAATGAAAAGAAAAAGAAAGGGCCCACGGGACGGGACGGGACGGGACGGAGGACGCTGGGGTCAGCCAACAGTAAGAGGCTCACTTTCCGGGCTTATTTTAGTTGACAAATAAAAAATGAAATTAAAAAATTAAAAATAAATGATGCAACGTTGACTAACCTGTTTTATTTTTTTTCTGCAGAATTAGGATTAGGCTAGTTTAGCATTAAAGTCTAACAAATTGTGTTAAAAATATACAGTAAAAAATATGGTTTAAAATTTTTTAAATATTTGATATTATTTTAAAAAAATATTATAAAAAATTAAAAATAAAATAAAATATATATTTAAAATAATAAAAATTTAAATATATAATGATAATAAAATTATTTAATTCAGAAGTTAACTTTCAATCTATAAAAATTTTATTTTTTTT
>JBBYHO010000018.1:5967712-5980020 GCA_038382025.1 Adansonia gregorii
ATTCATTTAATTATTGTTTAAAATTAACATTTAATAACATTAAAATTAAAATTTCATAATTTATAATCTCTACCCTTATCCTAATGTAATTTTTTCATCACTGTTTAAGTATTAATAATAAATAATTTTTATTAATTGTTTTTGTTAGCTTTTATTTTTCCTTTGTGGGGTTTAAATCACGGTGTACTAGAATTCTTTCCCCCTGGGGGATTTTTATTATTTATATAAATATTTAATTAAATTAATAATTATATAAATTTAAGTTGAAACACATTAAATGATTATCATTTTTTTTTGTGCTTTAGAATTTTAAGTAAATGAATTTAAAGTTAAAATCATTATTATAATAAATTATGTAAAATACGGATGAATTAAGATGTGATACAAATATAATATTTAGAAATAATTAAGACACGACATGAAATAAAAAATAACATGAACATGATACAAATATATGAATATGCTAAAATCTATATAAAATGAATTATTAATACGTAAAAGTTTAAATAAACTTTTAATTCTTTGAATAGACAAAAAAATAACACGAATATGAATTTACAAACACATAATTTTTTTTTAAATTGCATTATTATAATAAATTATGTAAAATATGTAATGAATTGAGATATGACACGACATATAAAATTTTCTTTAAATTAAAGCACATTGATAGACTATATAAGATATAAGATGAATTAAGACACGATACGAATATGATATGAATACACAAAATTTTCTCTAAATTGAACCACGATAATTAATTATATAAAATATAAGATGAATTAAATATGATACGAATATAACATATATAAAAATATTAAAACACAATACGAACATGATATAAATATATAAATATATCAATATATACATAAACTAATAATTAACATATAAAATCTATATAAACTTATAATACTTTAAACATATAAAAAATAACATAAACACGATATATATAAAATTAATTAAAATACGATATATAAAATAATATTAACATAATATAAACACATAAATATAGAAAACATGTACAAATATTTATATATAAATACAAGTTACAAATACAAAAATATAACATAAAAATAATACAAAAATACATAATTTTTTTCTCTCTTTTCTTCTTCTTCTTCTCTCCTCCTTTTCTTTTCTTTCTCTTTCCCAGTGCCCCCCCCCCCCAAACGCAAAAAAAAAGCAAAAGTAGAGCACGTGTCAATGCTGGAAGAGTTTATGTAGTTCATTTTATACCAATGGTAGATTGCAATCGTAAACTTGATGAATTTGGTATCTATACCTAATTTTATGACAAAGAATACAATTATGGTGCATTGTATGTACTGCATCATCATTCTCCTTATCATCCGTATCATTTCCGGGTTTGAAAAATACTTAAATATATATAATATATTTTATTCAGGTGAATTAAATTGATAAAAAAAATTAGTGGGTTAAAGGATAAATTAAGAAATTAAAAAAAAATATATTTTTAGTATTTTAAGTAATCGAGCGGCAAAAATTTCAAATAAGATATTATCGATGTCACTTCGTAAATTCGAAATTTAACTATTCAGATTCTATGATTTTATCTTTAAAGCATTTAAAATTTTTAAAATTTCTTTATTGATGCTGAAAATTTCAAAAAAATTTAAAACATCAATAATGGTTTCTAATTATCCTTCCTTTAAGGGCACATGACTATACAACTAAGATTTTTTTTTTTTTTACTATAAAAGTATTTACAAATATACAGTGCACTACCTTTGAATCAAATTTAACTCTTGTTTGATACATATTGGACGTGGATAAATGAAAATCCTCAAAAGCCTACTATAATGAAAGCCAAGTAAGCTAAATCATACCTTGCAAACATTGATTTATAAAAATGATTTACATTCTAAAAAGGAAAGTGATTAATAATTTAGCAAACAACTTTTAGAAAATATTGAAGGGAAAACTATGAAATTCATCAATTTGAAATCAAGAAAATTATCTCATATTTTTTATAAAAAGTAAAATCACCAATTTAATTTGAAATTTTTATTTCTTTGTAAAGATGAAGGTGAGAGATTTATGAGAAGAAAATTACTTTTTTTTTAATATAATCTAAGATTTAATAATTTTTTATATGTAACAATAAATAAATTATAAAAAAAAATTAAAAAAGAAGCTAAGAAAAAACAAAAGAAAACTGAATGTAGAGTTAATTAAGGGAAAATATTTAGAGTTAATTAAGGAGTCTATTAGTACAAAATAATAATAAAATATCAAAGTTTATTTCTTTTAAAAAAATAAGATAAGCTCTAAATATTTAATTAATTTAAAATTTTGGAATAACTTAAGTTGGCTTCCGAACACCACCGTCCAACACAATCTCTTTTTGTAGATTATATTATATTTTATTATAAGCTACAAAACCCTGATGATGCTGCCAATGTATAATATTATATAACAAGTTAATGATTTCACATGCTGATATATTAAGAATAAATATAAAACTCAAACAAATCTTGCACACCTCAGCCCAGCTGACGTAACATCAATAGAATCCCTGGAAGTACGGTGTAGCTATATCGGGATCGGACGGATGATGCAAAATATGCAAAATTGGAACTAAAACACTATCAATATTAAAATTAAATTCTCAATACATTTAACTCAAACTAAGATTCAAAATAAGCAAACAATATTCAAATTTTGTCAACCAATATACAACTAAAAAAATGTTATTTATATAAAAAACTATCTTACTTGAACTCGAGTGTAAATTTTGAATACGGATATGTGTCCCACATAAGTATGTTTAATTATTTTTAAATTTTTTCATATAATTGGAAGGTCCTTAAAGGGTCTTTAGAGAGTCATATTTTCGCACCTATATTCAGAACTGTGTTGAACAGGGATGTTAAATATGAATACTTCAATAAAAATAAAGAATTAGAATAACATATATCTAAGAAGCGCTAATGGGGAAGGGCATTATTTATTTTAAATGAAAAAACTATCTTGCCGAGGTTTTTATAGAAATATTGTAATTTTTTATTTCTCGATTTACTATCATTTTTAAATTAATTTTTGAAATATATTTTTTTTCTTATACTTATAACTCGCCATGAAGGAGGACGAGATAATTTTTTGAAAACTCACCATGCTATATGGCAAGTTTTCAATGAGAGAAAAAAAAACCATTGAAAACTTGTCATCTCTAATGATGGCATGATAGGAACTCGACATCAAAGATGACAAGTTTCCAACACAATTAAAAAAAATTTCAAAAAAAATTAAAATTAACAAATAGTTATTACATGAAAATGAAAGTAAAAAAAATAATTTCAAAGAAAGAAATAATATTTAATAAAATTATTCATAAGAAGATTGAAATTATCTATCTACCCCTCTTTGATCTGCTAATCGACTATTCCCTATATATATTTTTATATAAATTATGTATAAATATATAAATTATCTATTGTATCAAAAGAATCTGATTTTTCACGTATGTATCACATCTTTCGGGTTCCAATAAATTATTTATCGTAACATATACATGAAAAATCAAATTCCTTCTGATCAATAGATAATTTATATATTTATACATAATTTATGTAAAAATATATGTAAAAAATAATTGATTAACAGACCAAAAAGAGTATATAGATAATTTCAAGCTCCTTATTTATAATATTAATAAATATCATTTTTTCTTTTGAAATTATTCTTTTTTGCTTTCACTTTTATTTAATAACTATTTGTTAATTTACTTTTTTATAATTTTTCCTTCCAGTGAGAACTGAACGTAAGAGATGGCAAGTTCCTACGTTGAGAACTCGTCATATTTGCTTTCTCGCCATTGCAATCGGCGAGTTCTCGATGCAAAATAAAAAAAAAGCATATTTTGAGAATTAAATTAAAAAACGTACATATTAAGAAATAAAATTTTTTTATCTACATTCGTATAAAAAAGCCCTATCTTGCCAGCAGATGAAAACAAAAGGTACTAAATACAATTTAAGAAATTTAATGATGAACGAGTTGAACATTAAAAACTTATGGTGCTATAAAAAATTTGTACCCATTTTTCATGGTATTATGCATGGATTAAATATATCACGGAAAATTCTTTAAAAAAAATTGCGTCTTCCACGATGGAATCTGATTAAGTGAGAAAGAATGTACCATTTCTCATTCAATCTCTTTTTCAGGTCCAAAATACATGGTACATGACACTGAGATTAAGATAAGCAGGCATCCAACAAGTCGACCGAATGACCAAGGGATTCTTGATGTGCATATGCCCCATAGCTGTGACAAGGCAACCTGAAATATAATATCACAGGCAAAAAAAAAAAAAAAAATCCAAAATATGGTGAAAACCCTTGGCATCCATTAGATAATGATTAAATAGTTTAAAAGAGGAAATAGAAGCACAAAACCCTAGTTCAAGCTCAAGCTACAAGTTACTCGAGCTCAAGGAGCCTATGACCTCCTTCTGAGATGGGTACACACAATCAATTGAAAAAAAAAAAAAAAATTGAAAAGTGCAACTGAGAGAGAAAGAGATAGTATGTACCTCAGTAAACTGGATATTTGAAGCTTTGCTAACTTTCTCAAGCTGAAGTCCACGCGCTAGAAACACCTGTAGCAGAAAATGTTCAGACATATATAGGCCAAAGCATTGCCACAAGATTATAAGGAAAACAACAGTTCACTATACTGGTTACTTTCATTACCTTGACAGAAAATAGGTACCCAAAAAAAAAAAAATTCAGTCATTACAGCTATTGTTAGTGCAATCGTGTTCATTGATGGTTATATTGGAAACATACCTCTGCTAAGAAGGACAGAATACCAAGCATAAGCATAAGAGAGAGCGAATAGAGACTTGGAAGCGCAAACTCCTGCAATGTAAATGCAAAGTTCTGTTTGAGAAATGATCTAAACATTTGAATACCAAGAAATGCAACAAATGCAAACCATAATTCCAAATAACATTCCTAGCTCCACCACTTGGTAAAATCTATAGTTAAAACAAGTATTGAGCTAAATGATGGCAAAAAATCTTTGACAGTTATCCAAGTTGATTGATTGGCAAGTCCAACCAGGGTCAAGCGCATAACAGCCAAACCTTTGCACGTAACATGGATTAGCTACGTGGATCACATTATGCCATTCTGCTATATTTAGGGACATATTCTCAATAAACTTAGCATGTCTATTTTAATACTTTTCATCCATGTCTTCTTTGGTCTTTTCCATATTCTGGATACTGTGATGTCCAAGTAAGATGCATTTTCTTAGCGGAACACTTATAGGCCATACCCTTACATGGTTAAAACTTTATCAACTACACATATTTACCTCATTTTATCTTAAATTGGTATAAATCCTACTTTTCCCCAAATATTAATATATTTCTAAACTGATCGTTGATTATATACTCACATCCTTCTAGCATTTTCGTCAACTACCCCAATCTGCTCTATATGTTAGTAGTTAGCTACCAAATATTCAGTAAAGTAGAGAGTACTATTAGTTTTTGAATGTTCATGGGGTACACAATAATCAGTCATTTCAGAAATAATAACAAAACTTTTAACTATTTTTAATCAAAACATACACTCTTTTCCAATTATGCAGAGGAAATGGAGTAATGAATGGTACATCTATGCAGAGGAAATGGTGTTTTACGACATCACATTAGCTGTGGTCTAAACTGTAACAATTTACACACACAAAATGTGTCTCTCTAAACATTTACAAACTGATCAATTTATGGCACTCACCTCAAAGGCAAATGTGCATATTCCTGCAACAGGGCTAGCCAATATGCCAAATGAAAAAACTGTCGCCCTAGAAAAGAAGTATTTGCATCAAGCATTAGTAGAATGACAGAAAAAACAAGGGTCGACATCATAATAAGGTTTGCGGAGATAATTATTGGGATAACAATTGCAGGAAAAGTCAGAAGCAAGTCTGACAGTAAACAATACTTTCAAAACAAATAGCAACAAGTGCAGGTGGCGAAAATTTCAAAGGATTCCATACTAGTTTCGAAAAAACTTACATAGGTTGATCTGATGCCTTTGCTGCGGCCTTTATGAGACAGTAGCTGATTCCACCAGTTACTGATGAAAATAAACCAATCAAGGCTGCATATATATGGTGACTTCTCATGAAACCTATATTGCTTGCTTCCTCAGCTTTAAGTAGCCCTCCTGCCACATCCAAGGAAGGGTGAAAAAGATATGCAGTAACAGATTTTCCACCAGTAATGCACAATTACAGTAAAGAAGATTAATAATTCCATGAGCCAAGAAGAGAAACAAAACTAAAGGACATGATTTTGTTCATGGTAATTCCTTATGCAGGAATTTCATGTGTTTACCATAAAGGAATTGAACAGATTGCACTAGTTTCGTAAAAATTCATTAAAGAAAACAATGTGTACTTTACCTGCCACTTGAATAAAATCTGTGTATTTAAACCTTTCTACAAATTTAAGGCTCTGAACACAGCAAGAGAGGGCTGAAAGTTGCCGGAACAGAAGAGAAACTTGAGAACAGTTAAATAGTGATATCAGGTTTCAAGGTTTGGGATTTTTGGTGTTGAAAAAGAGAAAAATCACAGCTAGGTATGAACATAGATTGAGAACAAAATCCAAATTAATACAGAGAAGGGCAAATAAATCCATAAATACTAAACGATGAAAAAGAAGATGAAAAATCCAAGAGCACTAATAATCAACAAACCTCAAATCCTTAACAGATCTCCAATAGTTATATCACTTGATAGATGCATACAGACTACCTCATTTCCTAACAAACGAGGACTCTTAATCATTAAAAATTTAAAACTGAACTAAACTATACTAACAATCATATAAAAGAATCAATAACTTAAAAGTTGAACAAAATGAAACATATTTTCAATATAGGATTTCAAACTAAATGGACATTAGTTTTGTTAGAGTGAAAGAAGTATTGATAAAAAGACTAAGTTTTCACTTTAGCATTTTGGCAATTAGAGACTGATGGTCAAAAGAAATAAAGTAGAAATATAGAAAGAGAAAAAAGAGAAGAGAAGTGCGGTTACCGAAGAGGTTGCAGGACATCATAAGCATGAGAACAAGAAACATACATTAGCATAAATCGAAATGCTTAATATCATTATAAATCAAACATAAATTAGCAAACTAACATAAAATTCGCACTATACTTCAACCTTTAACATATCAAAGGCATTTATTCGGAGCACATTAGATAAGGTTGTGTTAACTCACTTCTGTACCTTGTGTAAAGCATCTGCTGAAAAATGAAAAGCATGCCAAAGAAACTGCAAGCAAGACCTGGAAAGGGATGATAATGAACACAGTGATCAAACCCCTATTGTATCATAAGCCAAGATAGAAGATGAGGAAATGTAAACAAACCTATAATTTCGGCAATTTTCACCTTCTCATGCAAAATAATTCTAGCCACGATTGAAGCAATTACTGGAGTTGTGAAGCTTAAGACAAGAGCCTGAGAGAAAGGTATTCTCTGAATGCTGAAAAAACATCGAGCAAACTGGTTATGACTACAAGATTATCTGAGTTCTGTTCACAAGGATAAAGGTTATAAGCCATAAGAAGAGCAGTCCAAGAATAGTGGGGCATTACCAAAAAGAAAAAAGAAAAAAAAGAAGCAAAAACCAATATGGATATTGAGAACTCAGTAAAAGGTGAAACTATTCAAAATGTTTACAATCTATGTCATATGCCATCCTGATGACTTAATTTTCCAATTTCATGTGGAGCAATGTTTCAAATAGTAAACTAGAACACTGCAGGCATAACAATAATAAGCATTCGTTGTAAGTTGAAAATATTGGGACTCTAAACAACAGAAACAAGCATTGGAGCACCCTACACCCCCCGCCCCGAAAAAATATTTAGAATGCCTAATGTATCATTGGAGCAACATTAACGTCCATATAATGCAAAGAACCTTTATAACATTGGAAAGATGAATATGCTGTATGAAAATTTCAAATTGATAATTATGAAGTCACATGATGGAAAACCCTTTTTTCCTTCTTCCTTGGTAATTTTTTTCTATCTCAGAAGAAGAGGAGGGAAAGTGTCTCCAACGTAAGCAAACTATAAAAAAAGCAGAAAAGCAAGGACATGAACTGAAACTTACCAATAGATGAAACTCAATAATGAGAGATTTCCCACTAGGGCTCTTAGACCTAAAAGAGTCCTGGAATGCGTTGCTCCAAATAGTGGCTGCCCACTTCTTCTCAACCATAAATACGATAATATCAAAGTAACTGTACATCTTGAAAATGCAGTCTCAAATAAAGGAATTGACTGGGCTGCCATCATAAAAAGTCATAACAAAGATAATAAAATCAATAGAAACCTCATGCAAAACATCTCATGTCAAATAAATTGGAATCATTGAAAAATGGATGTCAGAGCTAGAAAGAAAAAGAAGGTATAAACACTTAAAAATACAAGAAATGCAGCACCTTACAACATCAATATTGTATATATCTATATGAAAATAACAATAATATATATACAGTGAAACCTATACTTCCTCAAAATTTTGTAGCTTTTACAACCCATTAAACAGAACATTAAAAAAGGAAAAAAAAAAAAAAAAGCTTATACTCTTTTCCATGCACATAAAGACTAAGCAGTCCTCCATATGTTTGTTATGACCAAAATTTAGTCTAAAATGGTAAAAGACTAAATAGATTCTGATTCTCATATTAGGAAATATTAGGCCAAATTAGTCAAGATTGGTATTTTTTCCAACTTACATCCTTATATTCAGGTTGCACCTCTCCACCTACCACCACCAATTAGCTGCAGATTGGCGGATTAAAATAGTATCAGAGCTCAAGTTATTGCTCATTAGTCCTTGTTGGCCAATTTTTACGGTCCAAATGATAGCCTCATTTGTCTCCATTGTTTCAATAGAACATATACACGACCAAGAGTGCTAAGTAGCCTTATCACAAAACGCTTAATAGTCTAGAGTTCATTCTCGTCTTAGATTTAGGATGAAATCTGTCCACATATAGCTGACTGGTTTTAGGTTGGAAACACAAAAAGTTGACAAAGTACCAAAATGTAGGTTGTTTATCCCATACAACTTGCAGCCCAGATGATAGTCCATTTGTCTTCATAGTTTTATGGAGGCCTAAATATGAGGAGAGTATTAAATCGTGTTATCCTAGATCAATCAAGTTTCTGTCTGTTGTAATATTCTATTCAAGCTGACACTCTACAGATTATCAATTGTTTTAGATTAGATCCATGCCCGTTCAGGCTATAGCAAACAACGGTAAAATAGCAAATTTCCCCATTAACATAGAAAGGATTCTAGCAGGATAATGTAGTCTCAGGACAGTAAACTGGTGAGAAAGAAATTATTTAGTTTTGATTTTAGATTCAGATTAACTAGGGTTAGATTTGGAATTTCATTCATTATAACTAGAATTTTATGGGGAGCAGCAGAAAGTAGTTAACAAGAGAAAGGGGAATAATTTACAAGGAGAGCAACATGCACGACATGTCTTGTGAGTTGGCTTCGCCATAGAGGAGCAGAAACTTACTAACCATTGAAATTATCAGAGAGAACTTCCATGACAAAGTATATTATAGAGGATAAGGCCATGCATGCTAGACCAGAGTATCTGGACCCATTCCATACCCACAAACTAAACTGTGAAACCGGCGATATCTCTGTTTCTGTAGCTTTTATCACTTGTTCCTGCAAAAGCATTAAACCAATTAGCCTGAACTCAGTCCATAAACTAAAAGAAATCTGCATCGCTTTGTACATTCTTGGGAAGAAAATATTAATATCAGTTTTAGTATATGAAATATGGTTAACTAATAATTTCAATCAACCATACAAGCTCAATTTCACAAAATTTATTATTTAAGTTTAGCAGCAATGTTTTTTACAAAAACACACACACGCAGAAACACATATATGTCTATATCTATAGCAAATTGCTCAAGTTTTACTAGTTATGAATCTGAACTGAGTTAAGCCATTGCGAGCAACTTTCTGCATTCTTCTAAGAAAATGAAATAGCAAAGAGAACAATTAACCCTCTGTTTGATTGCTGCTTTTACTAATGGCATTTTACCTTCTTAGATTTTGTTTGGGAATTGATTTTGCGAATATTTTTTTTTCCTCAAGTGGCATTAGAAGTTCAACAACAAATTGTGGTGACCAATATCCTTTGATATTCCATATAATAATAATAATAATAGTCATCATCATCATCATCATCATCAAGCCAAGCGATCAAATTTCAACCCAATTGGTTTCCAATTAACAAGTAAAACTAAAGGTTCAGTGAGTCAACAATAGATAATTTTAAAGTAATAGAAACAAGAATGTTAAAATCGAATTAAGGGTTTACTTTACTTACCCTAGGTTTTCTTCGGGAATGAGAGACCGAGAAAATGTTGATCTTGGGCCTCTCGCTCTGCGTCAAGAGAGGAGTTATCTCCTCCGAAGCAGATACGGCTGAGCCACCATCAGCCGCCGATTCGGAGTTGCCAAGCACGATCAGTTCCAAAGTATGATCCGCCCCGTTGGTATCCGCAGAAGCTGCCATCATCACACATCAAAAACGAAATTCCAGCCCTCCTGTAAAGTTTAATGTTATCCGAATATCAATCAAAAGTGAAAATACCATAAAGTTCAGTTCCCCCTGCTTGCATTTGCATTTGCATAAGAAAAAAAAAATTGATGCGTCTCTCGTAGTTCGTTGGTGGAATTGACGTGTCAACGGTCAAGTTGTTGTGTACACGTGGCAGAAGATGCTTTGAGAGTGGGACCTCTCTTCAGGTTAGCCGTTTGATTTGATCATTACTGCTCTAAAATTGTAGACGGCTAGGTTTGGACTATCAATCTGGTTATCTGGCATATTGACAATTATGACTCGGATTGGGCAAAATGAAAATTCCTCATTTCGTGAGGAGGCAAGGTGAGAGCCGAGCCAAATCGTAAATCATTCGATTTAATTATAAAATATAAATATTAATATAAAAATAATATTTTTTATATTTATTAAATAATAAAATTAATTAATGAGTTAGATCAAGTTTTAATAAAAGTTTTTTTTAAAAATTTTAAATCGTAATATGATACATTAATAAGTTTAAAATGCTCTATTTATATTTTATTTATTTAATTAATATATGATATAAGCAATCACTTGCAAGCTCTGATATTCGAACTTAGAAAGTAAACGTGCTAAGTGTCAAATGTGGATATTCTTATTTTTTTAAAATTTTTTTATATATTTACTTCTCAAGTCTTAATATCTTAAATTGCTATGCGATTATATATAAAGTGTGCTTCATTGCATTGTAACGTAGAGTTAGTAGTATTTAACATGATTCTACGAGTATAATATGAAAAAAATAATAAAAATATAATAATAAAAATATATATTTTAAAATTTATAAAATATAAATTATTAATATATCAAAATTTATATAAATATAAATAACAAAAATATATTTATAACACTTCGGTATAAACATAAATGCACAACATGATGAATATACGAGTTGCTAGATCAACCATAACGTATGTACATTGGCTTTTGAATGAATCATAACTCAATCTAGATCTAATTTAAAACTTGTATTATTGTTTAAAATATATTAGAATATTAAAATTATTTTTTAAATTAATATTGATATATTTTAATTAAATTTAAATAAAAATTTTATTAATTAAATAAAAAATTAAATTTTTAAGATTGTTAGGCGTAGATTAAAAGCCACAAGAGACTCTGACGTTCGCCTTTGGTGTATATATATAAATTAAATAAATTTAAATTGGTCTTTCAAACTAAAATTGTGATTATCAATGCGAATTTTTTATTTAATTTTACGCGTTGCGATTAAAGTCACATTTCTAATTGTTTATTTCTTATATTAATTAAACATAACTCACAAACTCTTTAAACCAAAAGGTTTGCCACAAATATTATCAAATTGGTTTACTAATTTTCTTTTTCCATATAATATTTTACTTTTAATTTTATTCTAATTTTTTTTTCTATTGTTATCCTGCAACCTTTTTATTAACACAAAAGTTATACTAAAATAAAAGATTAAAAATACTCATGGAATTTTTTTTTATTAATGAAAAAAATATATTACTTAACAATTGATGTATTTAAATTATTTTAAAAGAAAGCTAATTTACAATTTTAAGTAAAATTATTTATTTGATGTATTATGTTTTTATATTTATTTAAGAACGTATAAAATTTATAATTTTGAAAACTTATTTTTT
>JBBYHO010000018.1:6053047-6064048 GCA_038382025.1 Adansonia gregorii
TATTTGTATTATATTTATATTATTTTTTGTATCGTATTTTAAATTTTTTATATTATATCTAAAATTACTAGATCCATACACAAGTACGATGACTTGGAGTACAACCATTCCGTGGTAAGTGAATGAAATCTGTTTATATCTTCCGACACAAAAAAAAAAATATATTAAGATTCGAACTTTAAATTTATTAAATATTACTATGTAAAAATGACTACATAAAACTTGGACCAAATTTTGAATTCACGTTATATCCTACGTTGATGTGTTAACAAACCCGCAAAAATTTAACACCAGTACGCATCGTGAACAGATTTCTATAAAGTCAGAAGAATTTTTATGTCTATCAATTAATATATATTACAAAAGGACAGATTGCAATTCTTTTTCCCTCATTTCATCTAATCCTCTACTTCGTTTGTATCTGCCGACAAGACTATGAGTGCATTGATTTGAAACCCTCTGTTAGAGGAACCACCTTGGCTGACACTTTAGACTGCAACTTTGAAACAGCTTGACGAATGTCCTGCAATATGGGAAAAGAAAGAATCATCACCATTTCTATGAACCTATGTTGCTCTGATATTTCATTTCTTTTGAAGTACCCACGTCCAATACATTTCCGGACATGTATATGAGATATAACCCTCCTTGGACCCTCCAAACACATCTGAGTCTGACTAACTTAGCTGTGAACTGCTACCATAGTTTAAAAGGTGGAGAGAGCAGGTCTAGAATCCCATACTAAGCCAGGAGGAAACATTTTCGGATTAAGGCTAAATGAATTTCACTTACTACAATTGCAACTGTTAACAGTGACTTGAATTCTTTCGTCGATTTTCAGCGGAAAAAGAAAAAGAAAGAGCTGAATTAGTACTCGATCACATGCATCAGCTACAAGCTTAAACATACAATTTAGCGTCATCTACCATTCCATGAGATGGACTGAACCTCAAGTCAGATGATAAACCACTTAGTTAAACTGTTTGGAATATTATTCTCCAAGGAAGATTTTTCAGTCAATCCGTGTAAGAGGACAATCAAATAGTAGCATTTCAGAAGCTTATCAGCTCATGGAACAAAGACAAGTAATTCAATTAAATGTTTACCTCGATACTATAGCGGGAAGAGAAATGAGTTAACAAGACAGCCTTATTCCTGATCCACTGAGCATGTTCAATGATCTGAAATTTCATCGGAAAAGGTTAAAAAGGTCGCTAATGATTTGTAAAAATAGCATGGGATAATCAAACATCAAACCTTACCTCAAACAAATGAGTATGACCATGTTGTCTTGCATGATCAATGCTACAACCTTCATCAAGGAATGTTGCCTGTAAAATATATTTTCCACATCAGAAAAGCGAAGATTATAAATTGCAGAAAGTTTCGAATGTTGGTCCAAAAGGGGGAAGGCACAAGAATAGAATATTAACATCGCATGTCATAATTTCTACATGAGATCAGTGCAAAGATAAGTGGGGGCTTTTAGTTTTTTTCTTAAGCATGTCAAATATACTCTCCTTTCATGGTATCCACAATTTTCAAAATCTTTTGGCCAGAGAAGAGCCATCTATATCCAGAACGCTTAGATATGAACTAAAACAGAAATCAGAAGATCAGTGCAAATTACTCAGAAATCTATGACTTGGCAGACAAAGTTCCACTATTAGATAAGATAAGGTCCATACTCGTGGCAACTGACTTGTACTAGTGGAATGATTACTGTACAGTTAGTTATTAGACAAAGTAAGGGGTGGTATAGAATAGTCTGAGCCATCAGTGCGAGTTTACACCAAAGCTCACAACTGCTATAACTTGCTAAACGGCAGAGAGAAGACATGCCTTATAGGCAAGTAACACACATGCTGGCAGGGGCCTATCACAATTTAATCATGGATTTCACGAAGCATTGTACTTGTCTTATCCACTATCAATTGCATGTCGTCCTTAACATTAAGTCAAATCTCGGATTATTACCACAGATGTCGCGAAAAGTATTTTCAGCATACAGCTAAGAAGGGAAGGATTCTATTCAGTCTATACCTCAGTTATAAGGATTTTGGCCCTCAAGGCATCTGCGTTACGAGGATTGAGCATGTATTCTGCTGTTGTATCCCCTGTAAAAGCCACCTCTGGGGACAATACAATGTCTGTGATCTGTAAAGGAAGGTTTCAAGTCAAACAAATGCCTAAAACTAAAGGATTTGGCCACCCTATTTCACCGTAGTTACAGACCTGAACACCGGACTTCTTCAATTTCTCAATCTGTTTCCCTTTCAGATGAATGTACTGCTTCTTCAGCTTTTTTCTAACAGAGTATATGACATAACCCTGCAAAAGGACCAACTAATTTCATACTTTAGACTGTAAAGTATATGAAAACAACTGAGATAACAATTTTATCTTCATCGATGCTTCAAACCTCGATAATGAACTTCCTAAGGGGTAGAAACTAAAGAGCCCCATATTTTCATGCACATTCCACTCACAACTCAAAGGTCGATTATCATTTTTGCCCTGAGGGCTACATGCTCTGACTCTTCAGTTTTCTTGAAATACACATGTCCGACGATATTTAGACATGCTTATGGGGATATAACCCTTCAAGGATCCTCAAATTTATGAAAAACTTAGAAAAATTGAACGCACCTATGTCAGACATATACCCGTATCCGACACTTACTTTTGAGTCCGAGTAATATAGCTTGAAGATTTGAGTTCTCCTAATTCATAGTCCATATTTTCTCTTCTACATAAATTTATACAATTCAATAGAACAGTTGGTAAGGCATACCTGGCTTGGAATAACATGGTGAGTTCTAAATGGTCGGACGACAATATCATTCCGCAGTTCATAAGTTTCACCTGAAAAAACCTTTTTAAAGTCATCTTAAAGTTAAACCTGAAAAGAAAAAAAAAAGAAAAAAAATAAACTTGTGATGGAAGCAACATACCAACATCAAGTGCGACCAAATCAAGATTGAGTTCCACTTGTCCCATTGTCCTGTGAATATCCAATAGCTTCTCCACATCTTCTTTAATACATGGAGGTACAAATACCGTCGGAGGCTTTAAGTTGTACAGACCCCGGCTAGCTACATACATAGGCAGCCCACCCTGAGCCGGTAAAACACCATATGAGATTATAATTAATGCCCAGAACATAAATTTTGAAGCAAATAACTCGAGCTAACCTAAAAAACTGAAAGGGCACACTGTTTTCAAGTAACTCATGGTCAAACAATGGACTTAGTACAAATTTTGACTAACAACTATGGCTAAAAACATCATCTTTTTTTTGGCCAAATTATGGAACTTACGATGTGATCAAGATGTGCATGAGTAATGAAAACGAAATTCTGCTGAATAGCACGAGATGGGCACCTCCCAATATCAAAAGCAGACTTCAATTCAGGAACTATGACACAGGTTTCATGGCCACCAATGGAGAGTCCTTCAACGAAGTAGCCTTCAACTTCAATACCCTTTCTCGTGACAGCAGCTCTGGCTTTGCGGTACTCTTCTTCTTCATCTATGGCACGGCTGATTGTGGATAAATAGCCGGAGGTTTTCAGGGAGTTGAAAGGGCTGGCTTGGGTTTGGAAAGCGAAGCTTTTGTGGGGTTGGTGAGGGGGAGAAATGGGGTGGTGGAATGGGAAAATTGAAGGGATTTTGGAGGGTGAAATGGGGAGAGAGACTTGCATTCTTCCGGGATGGGATTGAGAGGAAATTGCATATAAATTTTTTTGAAAAAAAAGAAAAATGATCGATGAGTGAGCGTAAGTAAAGGATTGGGTTTAACCGAGTTTTATCAGTTTCACAGCTTTGTTGTTTCCCTTTTTTTTACTTTATACGGAGAAATTTGAGGATTTCCTTGGGAAGATGAATTAAAACGATGCGTTTCGAGAAATACGAATATTTAGACAGTCACATCAATTTATTTAAAAAATTAATAAAAAATAAAATTATATTCATTAGTTAAACTAATTCGTTATGAACACAAAAAAAATTAATTGATATATTTTTTTAATAAATTTAAGAATCAAATATAGTATTTTTAATTTATTTTTGTATAGCAATTATTTTTTAAAAAAATTTAAATATTTGATTAAATTAATTAATAAATATATGATAAATTAAAGTTCGAATCTCAAATCCTAAAAGCTTGAAAAAAAAAACTCCTCATAAGTAGAGTAAAGCCCACGATATCGAGAAAGCCCAGTCTGCTCAGACAAAATTCGTCTGGCCCATATTACTGCCCAACCCTTTTTTTTTTTTTTGATACTGATAATATGGGTAAATCGGTATTTTTCTTCTGTTGTTCAGTAAATCGGAATTCTTAAGCTAGGGTTTGGAAAGAAAGAAATAATCATACCGATTTCTATCAAGTCAGCAGAAAAGGTATTTATTTATTAATTCGTTTTCTCTATTTTAACTTTTCATCATCTTTGATTAATTTTCCGCTTCAGTTTTTTCGTTAATCAATTGCTTTAGCACTCTGTCTGTGTAAATTATGCCGTTAAATTGGTCTTGATGAAATTATTATTTTTTTATGTTTTCTAGAAAGTTAAATTTGTTTAATTTCTTGATCATATAATACGTATTATGTAGTTTATTCATACATGATTTCTGTTCCTGCCCCCACTCCCGTTTTATTTACTGGAACTATGTCCCTTATTGCTTTTTGTTGTGCGCTTTTATTATGTGGTTTGATTTTGAACTTAATTTTACTATTAAATAAAAATATAGATATATAATTTCCCAAATTTTAATAAGTAATTATGCCTATGTTAACGGCCCTAGAAATTTTTATCATGAGATAAGAACTATTGGATTTTTTATTGTATTTGGTGTTTTTCTAAAGATTCTGTTAATATCCCTTTTTGCTTTGTTGTTTGCACAGAAGTTTCATTTTGATTTTATGTATACGTTTTAGGCTTATTTTTGTTCTTAATTTGGTTAAACTCAGATATTATAAAATGATTTCAATTTCATGTCATATTTGAGTTTTATACGGATGAAAAATATCTGGGGTTTTTCTATAGGCACATTCCAGCAGGAAGAAACCATGCCGAAGAACAAGGGAAAGGGAGGAAAGAACAGAAAGAGAGGAAAGAATGAAGCAGATGATGAAAAGCGTGAACTTGTGTTCAAGGAAGATGGGCAAGAGTATGCTCAAGTGCTTCGTATGCTAGGCAATGGGCGATGTGAAGCCATGTGCATTGATGGCGCTAAGCGGCTTTGCCATATCCGTGGAAAGATGCACAAGAAGGTCTGGATTGGTGCTGGTGATATAATCCTTGTTGGACTTCGTGACTATCAGGATGACAAGGCTGACGTGATCCTTAAGTACATGCCTGATGAAGCCAGGCTCTTGAAAGCATATGGTGAGCTTCCAGAGAATACTCGTCTCAATGAGGGCATTGTTGATGAGGAGGATGAAGGAGGTGCAGATGATTATGTCGAGTTTGAAGATGAAGACATAGATAAGATCTAGGATTTTGGAATTGATTGTGCTTGAATCACTTGTTCAAATTAAGAAGCCTAAAATGTTTTGGGATTTCTCTCATAAGGCATACGTTTAGATTTATAAGTGGTGAATGTGTCATTATTAGACGTATGTTGTCAATTTTACTCAAAGCGTGTGACATATCTCAAATTTACTCTCAAAGAGATGAAAATGAAATTTAGCTTGTTGTTGGCATTGATTAATGCTTTAAAAGTGCGTTTGATAAAGGCGTTTCATGCTTTATAGTGGGAGCTGTAGCTTAAATACAGTTTTGTATGAAATAGGATAGTGCATGGATATGTACAGCATGCATTGGCTCCAGGCTGAGATTTATTAGCTGTAGATTTTACTCATTTTCACCAACTGAATATGGAACCTTCGCACTGTGCGGGTTTAGCTACTTCAAAAGATCCTTTATTGATTGATACTTGCGGAATTTAGAGATTAAACAATGGTTTCGTGTCAGAATTACAGGGAAATACAACCATTATGTTGTAGCCATATATAATACAGTAAGTGTTGGCCCAAGGAGTAACTTATTTTTCTCCTTAAAAAGATTAAAAAGCCACAGGTGATGAGGTCAAAGGATCCGGCTAACAGTTCATGGGAAGCATAGTTGCATTTGATTCCTTTCTTGCCTCCTAATTGCTTGATCTTTGTGCTTTTCAATGTTTTAAACTCTCTCTTGAACCGTCTCTCTTGCTTACCTGCAGCAGTGTTAATAAATAGAAACTACAAAGTAAAGATACGGCTGTAGGCATTTAACCTTGCCAGATTGCTTGGAACAGTTTTCCGCCTTGATATGCTGCTTCTTGTAGCTTTAAGCCTGGCCCTTGATGGCCATCTTCTTCCTTAGTAGTTGTTACTGATAAGCTTTCCAGCTTGACAGATAGTTCATTAGATCCACAACTTTCTTTCATTATCGGTCATATTGCTTCTTGCCTAATGGGGATCAAGACAAGAAGTCAGATAAAGTTTTTATCATTTGAAAAATCAACTAAAAGTACTTACAATTAGTGCACTCAATCTTTTCTTATCGATCTCATCGTGTTGCCCCTGCCCAGACTTCCAGATGGATATTATGTCACGACAGGGACAGAAAAGTGAGATGTCGATGTTACATATGCGTCAATTTTCTTAGTTTAATTAAAATAATTACAAGATTACAGTGCAGGGAATTATAGTTGGTATAATTAAAAACTAAATAAAAATTAAAAAAAATAAAATTTACTTCGATTCAAATAAATTACATTTTTTAACTTATGAATCAAGAATTAAATTAAATATATTTAATTATTATCTGAACGGAACTGAATTCAATAAAAACCAAACAAAGGGCAATTCAAATCGATTTTTTTCTCAGCCTAATTGTTTACGATCAACACACCTAATTGTATACAGGGTAATATAATTAAATACCTGATGGGTCTAATTTGGGTAAGGCCCATTGCTGAGCTCCAAATTCGAAAGCCGAAATCAAAAGCCCAACAAAAAATTCGGATCACCCGATAAATTATACCCGTCTGTTCTTTTTCTTTTTAAATAAAAAATTCTCCGTACGCGTGGGAGTTTTCGCCTCTCATCCCAGTCCCCGACTCCGCTCCAAATGAAGTAACAGGAAAGGGGCAACAAGCATCAAGTGGAAATTAAAAAAAAAAAAAAAAAACAAAAATAAAAAATGAAAAATTGACGTTTTAAATTCGACGAAGAAGAAGAAGGAGAAGAAGAATGAGCATAGTGCCGAAGGAGACGATCGAAGTGATAGCTCAAAGCATAGGCATAAATAATCTGTCAGATGATGCTGCTCTTTCTCTTGCTCCCGATGTCGAGTATCGCATGCGCGAGATTATGCAGGTTTTTTTTTTTTAAATTACCTTTTTTGCTTCCGTCTTCTAAATAAAGTAGGTTTTATTTCCTAATTCTTCATTTATGTTTTTTGTTTCTAATTTTTCCCGATTCCGGACGGATTAGGGTTTTTAAATCTGATTAGGTGGAGATTTAGGCTGCTTTTCTTCTTCTTTTAAATACAAGAACATAATTTTACAAAAAATTGAGGTGATTAACAATGTGTCACTATGATTTTTTTTTTTAATAATTTCAGGAGGCAATCAAATGTATGCGTCACTCAAGGAGGACTATATTGACTACGGATGATGTTGATGGTGCACTTAACTTAAGAAATGTTGAGGTTAGTTAGCAGCAGTAATGCAACTTAATGTACACTTTTGGTTTGTATATATGCTAATCATAATTTCATTGGTTGTATTTGTGTGCGGCCTTTGCTTGTGTTTTTAATTTTAAACCACGTACAAAATGTGTGTAGGTAGTTGCATTTAGTTAGTGTTAATGTTGGAAGTTTTGAACTGAAAATGAGTGTATTGTTTCGGGATATTCTTTACTGTTGAATTTGGATATTCCAACTTTAAAGATTCAAGCTGTTTTAATGGGAATGTTGCTGATGCTTTGGTGCACTCATCATATTTCTGATTGAAACATGCCATAAGGGGAAAAATTTTATTTTGTTTCCAATAGCTAAATGCAGTGGGGTCTAGCTTGAAGCATCAATAGCTAGCGGATGAGCTTGGTTTGACAAGGTTCCATGATCTCAATATAGATTGTAACTAGGATCAAAATTTTCTGTTATGTGATTGTGGATTGATTGGCTGTGATTGAGAATATAATGATTCTCATATGATGATGAATTAAACATTTTCTGATGTACTTAGTTATTTTTTTCTACTTCAGAGGATTTGTTTTTTCTTTAGTCTCACTCTGTTTTTTCTTGCCTCAGCCAGTGTATGGCTTTACATCTGGAGGTCCTTTGCAGTTCAAAAGGGCTGTTGGGCATAGGGATTTGTTTTACATTGATGATAAGGATGTGGATTTGAAAGATGTAAGAAATCAGAGGCTACATTAGTTGTGCTTTGAGCTAAAATTGTTTGGGTGCTTGCTGAAGTTCCCATATTTTTGTCCAACATGTAGGTTATTGAAGCTCCTTTACCAAAAGCACCACTTGATACTGGCATCGCTTGTCACTGGCTTGCTATTGAAGGAGTACAACCTGCTATTCCAGAAAATGCTCCTGTGGGAGGTTTGTTCAAAGTTAGAGGCATTAGCAGTAGTTACAATTCACAATCTTAATTTGGACCTGTTGGAATCTTGGTTTGTCAGCATAGAGTAGACCATTCTAAACATGAATTTATTTTACCTTAATGAGATGTAAAGGCCAAGCATTTTGCTATATATGTATCATTTTGTCATCATCTAAGCAGTGAGTAGCATGGTTTTAGCATGTTTCAACTATGCATTTCTGAAGTTGTTTCTGGTATCAGAATACTGTGATTTTTTCCCCTATTACTTTGTTTTTTTGGCCATACTTTCTGAAAATTTTCTCAGGACCAATAGGCAATGGCATACTGGTGACTGGATGGTATTTTGATTTTCTTCCCCTATTAGCTAAAATGCAGGAGCTAATAATTTTTTTCACTTGTTTTTTCTGCAGTAATTGCTGCTCCTTCTAATGGCAAGACTTATGAACAAAAGGATGAACTTCCGGTTGACATTAAATTACCTGTTAAGCATGTGCTATCTAGGGAGCTTCAGGTATATTGTTTACTATTGGTGTTTTGTGTTGTATATTTTAAAATATTTTCTGTTTATTTACTTGGCCCATATTCTTATTGTCGCAGGTCTATTTTGATAAAATCACGGAGCTCACTTTGAGAAAGTCTGATTCAGCCCTGTTTAAAGAAGCATTAGTGAGTTTGGCTACTGATTCAGGACTTCATCCTTTAGTTCCTTATTTCACTTACTTCA
The DNA here is from genome assembly GCA_038382025.1 of Adansonia gregorii. NCBI lineage: Eukaryota > Viridiplantae > Streptophyta > Magnoliopsida > Malvales > Malvaceae > Adansonia > Adansonia gregorii. The sequence continues at coordinate 6,062,373 of JBBYHO010000018.1, forward strand.
TAGCTGATGAGGTAATAATTTTTGGATTTAAGATAATCATATCTATTTAGAAAGATAAACTAGAGCATTTATATATTTGCTGCTAATTTTGCTTGTTCCTTTCTCCAATAATATCAGGTTTCTCGTGGTTTGAGTGACTTTTCTCTTCTATTTGCTTTGATGCGTGTTGTTTGGAGTCTTCTCCAGAATCCTCACATACACATAGAACCTTATGTAAGTTAATCTTTTTCGTATTGGATCTAAGTATTGATATTAAGTATATTTGTCAAGGATTTAAAAATTAATTAATCTCTTTCTAACTCTACTGAACAAACCCCAATATTCATATACTAGTTTGCTAAGTGAATCATTCTCTTGTCATAGTTCTATATATATGGAGTTCTATTTGTCATAGATTAACCAATTCTAAACTAAGAAGGAGCATTTGTGTTTTTTCTTGTCTTGCCAGCTGCACCAATTGATGCCATCTGTAGTGACCTGCCTTGTTTCAAAAAAATTAGGCAACAGGATTGCTGACAACCACTGGGAACTCAGAGATTTTACTGCAAAGTTAGTCGCTTCAATATGCAAAAGGTGAAACTTCTAAAGTGTTCTCTATTCTGCATTTGAAGGAAATGTTTGAGTTGGAATTTTTTGACTTCCGGTCATCTTCCCATTGATTTTGCTGCCGTGAGCAGACTTTCTCTCTCGCTATATGTCAGCAATGCACTTGCTGTATTATGTAGACTTTTAACTGTGTATCAATAATTGTGTCAACTTAGGTTTAAGAAGGTGGTAATCACTGAATTTCAGTGGACATTACCCTGATTCCTTGGTCAGTTGACACCACTCTGTTCCAAGATTGGACCATCTGAAAACCTTAGTTCTGGTGCAACGAATAAACCCTATGCTACTTTAACAACAAAATTTGATCCTCTTAAGAAACGTATCGCATGATGGATTAATTGTTCCCGACATTTATATATTTTGTTAAAGAGTAAATTAGATGTAACACAACATCAGTGGATAATCTAAACTCATTCATTTGGATGACCTTTCTATCTAATTTGGTGGTCGCTACTGTCAACTTCCATACATATGCTGTCCATTTTTTTTTTGTACGTATTTTCTTTCTTTCTTTTGGGTCAATCTTACCCCTGGAATTTAGGTTTTATAAATTGTCGCAGATTTGGCCATGTTTATAACACCCTTCAGACACGTCTTACAAAAACTTTGCTCAATGCACTTCTGGACCCAAAACGGGCGTTGACACAACACTATGGCGCAATTCAAGGGTTGGCAGCCCTAGGACCTAATGTGGTATATATCCTCTTCTGACATTGTCATAAATTGTTAGTGCATGTTAAGTTTACTTTTTGCATAATGTCTTATGAGCCTATTTGAATTCTATCAAAGTTTATTTTAGAAGTAGTGGAATAGAAGAGAACATAAATGACTCCACATTCTTCCCGTTCCCCCCTTTCTCCTTGTTTATGATTCTTAAGTTAGATTCACAATTGGCTATAAATAATAAATAATAATTTGAGGACTATTATATCTTTACCTGTAAAATTTATACTGTTTGGCAATGTTCGATGCCCTACTGCATCAACAAATTGTAAATTATTGACCGTGACATATAAGTGTCAAGTCTTAACAAAAATAGAAAAGAGATTGATATATATATATATATATAT
>JBBYHO010000018.1:6064148-6076616 GCA_038382025.1 Adansonia gregorii
ATATATATATATATATATATTCCATTAATGCTTACTGGTCATGCAAGACCGTCTTTAAATTCACTTCTTATTAAATATTTTTCTCCTTTCGGAGCATAATAAAGAAGTCAGAAAAGTGTGAGTGATGTACAGCTAGCTGCAATGGTGGCTGTTGCATTTGATGCAAAGCTTCTACTCTTGTCTTTCAACTCTGTTGGCAGACTTGTCAAGATTACTGTCAAGCATTTTCTGTTTGAGTTTTGAACGTTTTGTTGCTATTCTAGTAATTTTATTCATTTATGATACGTCTTACTCCACGAGTAGGTTCGCCTTCTTATTCTGCCAAATCTTGAGCCATACCTTCGAATCCTTGAACCAGAGTTGCTACTAGAGAAGCAAAAGAATGAAATGAAGAGATATGAAGCTTGGCGGGTTTATGGTGCCTTACTGGTAAGTATTGTTCTTGTTTAGTGCTTCATATTGAACACACAAATTTTGACACAAGCATGCACTTTCCAGCGTGCAGCAGGTCAAGGCATATATGATCGCCTCAAAATCTTTCCACTTTTACCATCACCTCCAGGCCATGCTCTCTGGAGGTCCAGAGAAAAAGTTGTTACTGCAGTGCCAAGTAAGATTTCCTTCAGTATTTTAAGATGCTCCTACTCATAGGTGTTTAACCCTCCAAAGTAGTGTGAATTCAAGTTTCTTCTATTGACGGATTGCTCAAATGATGCATGGTATGCGTGGTAAATATTAAATATAGCAAAAAATGGTAATATTTCTTTTTTTTATTCTTTACAAAATTTATAAATCTATATATACTATAATGAAATTGCCTACCATCCTGAGTATAAATGTTAAATATGAGATAAACAATAAAAAATGATCTTATAAGCCTCGATTTATTGGTGGCAATATGATAAAAAAATTCAGTGGGGGCAAAGCTTTGAATTTCAGGAACTTTTGAGATTTTTTATAATAAACCTAAAAGAATTACAAGCTAGCATATAATGTGCATCCTGCTGCAAAATGATTTTAGCTTCGCTGTGTATCCTTTGGCATGCTTGAATCTAAGAAAATGATGCTTCTGACAAAAAAGAAAGATGCCAACCTGTTATCCCTTGATGAAGAACTTCTGGCTGAATCTTTTAGCTTGATATTTTTTTTTACTTTATTGTGCGTCTCATGTATTCTTTTATTGATGTCATTGATACGTTTTTCAATTAGGACGTGAAGGTGGTAGCTAGATCCCATGCTTTGTTTGTCTCCATCGCTGCATTAATAACCGTAAACAAACATGTTTTAAGCGCACAATCTAGAAATGCTTGATGCTCAAGTCTTTATGTTATTTCTTGAGGTTCAACTCTCAGAACCTTCTTGCTTCCTGTTAAATGTTCAAGATAAGCGCAAGGTGAGCATGGAGCGCTCGGAACATGAACCAGCCTTGAAGAAAATAGCAGCTGATGACCGAATTGGCATCGTTTCAGCCAACTCCTCACCATCTCCTATGCAAGGGGAAACGGTCGCACTACTTCCGTCAGGTCACTATGATGTGGACCAGCCATCATCATCGATGTCCGAAAAGATGCCCAATGATGAAAGATCAGGCAACAGAGTTGGAAAAGATAGTCAAATATTGAAGAGGTCAGCCATCCTTAAGCAAGTTTGGAAGGATGACTTGAATTCTGGACGTACATTGGTAACATTGTTCGAGCTGTTTGGTGAAGGTATTCTATCCTTCATTCCAGCTCCTCAGATGTCCATGTTTTTATAACATGTTGTAGAATAGCATATTTTTATTGTTGTTGTGGTAGGAATGTCATCATTTTCGTCATGAAACTTTGTTTTGTCTGATCATGAAAGAAACTCACCTTTGGCAATACCATGGCTGAATCATCATTTTCCGCAACGATGACATGGTTCGCTCTATTTATCCAGCAGACCATTTTGTAAAACGAGGAAAATTGGTGAAAGAAACAAAAACCAAAAGCACAGATCGGTACTCTGAATTAAGTATTTAGGATCCAGATAAACCTTTATATTTTTTTACAAACTAGGTTAGAATAAGAGAGGGATTATAAATGTCAGACTTTGAATCCTGGATTTTAAAAGCTTGCCTAGCATAGAGAGAGAGAGAGACAGAGAGATGGCCAAAATCAAGCAAAAAGCTCAGCAAAGCGCAGAAAGCCCAATGTAACAAAGCAGCCCAAATTTAAAAAAAAAAATCCAGTTTAAACGATAATGAACAGACTAAAATAACCCTCAAAACTCTTAAAATACCACTGGTGGCCCTCAGCACTCACTTTTGTAGGTGGTAGGGATTTCATATTTGGCATGTATTAAGAGAAAAATGAAACTCTCTTGTGGAAATCTATACCTACCACAATCATCAATGTCAACAATTTTTTTACACCACAGTAAAATTTTAAAGGCTTATAAAAAAATGATTTATTTATTCATTTACATTTTCATATATATATTTATTATATTCATTTATTTATTTATTTACTACTTCATTACATTTCAATCAAGACAGATTACCCATTCTTTAAGTTAGACAAGGAAAAATTATTTTAATGAAAAAAATTACACTTTTTCTTAATTGCAAATTGCATTTTTCTTATCACATGTCCAAATGCCAAATACAATCAGGCTAAACTGTTGTGCTATAATGGGGATTTATGTTTGCCTTTTATTCATTATGCAATATACATAATTATTAATTAAAAAAAGTAAATAAGACCTTTGACAATTCCCACACACACAAACAAAATTAAAACAAAAACTGTTTATTTATAATAAGTTTGGATTAGATATTTAAATGAAAATTTTTTATAATTTTATGAATGAGATCGAGAATATATTACAAACTTTGTTTATTTTTTAATTTTTAAAAGTACTCATTTAACGTAAAAAAGAATGTATCATCTTACTAATCTCTCTTACGAAATAATTTTAATAACGATGGATCAAATTATTTCGCACCAAAAAAAAATGCATTCCAACAAATATAGCCGTAAATAATATGTTTCTAATGCTGTATAATCAAAAGAAAAGATTAATTGATGAAAATTGAAGGCTATCGTCCATCTATCAAAATATAGCCGACGAGAGGCTCACTAAACCCATTAAATATTACACTCAACCTGCTGCCCTGCCAATTAGCTAATGAATTATTAGATTAGAATAAAACTAGGGAGAAGCTATAATTTAATAATAAAATATAAAAATGGTTTTGTCAAAACCTTAAATATATTAACAATGTTCCTTGTATCAAGACAAGAACTAACATATGGTTCGGTTCCGTTCGGTTCAAATAATTATTTTAATTATTTTATTTGAATTTAATAATATTAATCGAGTTGAGAGATATTTAAATAAAAATAATATAACATATTTATTTTTTTAATTAAACGTTAGTTATTCCATCAGTTTAATTTAAAAATAAAAAATATAAACTGATAAATACATTAAAATCAAAATACCTATCTAAATAAAACATAAATTGAACAAATAAATTAATTAAATTTAATCTATTCGGATGAATTCGCTAAGTCTGGTTTGCTCAACCTAACTCCAGCTCGGTCCGCCCACCCTTTAAACCACTAAAAAAGAATAAATTGATTTCACCTTTAAATATTATGGAAACACTTGCACCAAAGGGAAACGCTCGTCGTCTACCCGGGAACACCTTCCTTCCCTTTTCCTAACTAGCTTCCTACCCTCCTATTATTTCACCCTATTTTTATTTTTATTTTATGTTCTTCTCTTTGGTGTTAAGGCCCAAAGAAAACTCTTCATTTGTTATTTTGATGATTCGATAATCCTTTTTTTTTTTTTGGCTATTTCCTTCTTTCAATTTTTGGGTTTTTGAAGGCGTCGCCAACACCCAGAAAAGTTATGAAGAAGAGGAAGAAATCTGGGTATTATAATGTCACGTTTATGTACATTTTCTGGCGATGCTTTCGAGTTTCTGGAAGTTTTCTCTAATGGCGACGACGTACTGATCAGGCACTTCTTCTAATGTCGATCTGCGTAAAGTTTGGCTTGGGAAAAAAAAGATTAATAATCTATTCCATCGTTTTGAAGGCCAAGAAGTTATTCATCGGAGTGAAAAACTTTTCAGCGGCGTACACGGGAAAGCCAGGCATTTCTCTTTTTCCTTCTTCTTAGTGCTCATGCGGTTTCTTTTTTTCTTTTTTTTTCAATCCAATTTTTACGTCATTAATTATTTTCCTGATAACGAGAAATAGATATTTACCAAAAACATATCTATGAGTAGACTTTGTTCTTAATATTTTCCCCGTTTTTGCATTTATTCGAGTTTGATTCATATTAAATTAAAGTAAATTTTTATAAATTTTTATTTTTAACAATTGAAATTGATTTAATTCAAATTTATTTATATAATATAAAATTTTTATTTAAATTTGATCATATAATATATAAATAAATATAATTTTTAATTATATTTTAAAATATATGTGCTTTGAAATATTTTATGTTTCTAAAACTATGCCGTTTTTAGCTCCTGCAACTCTTGTATAATTGGTTGGTGGGTACAGTGTTAAATCAGAGCTGACGAAATTTAAACAACGTCATTACGGTTTTTCAGCAGCGGCGGCGTCGCTTTCATTGCTATTTAATCGAACCTTTACCCACCATCTTAACTAATTAATTAACATAATTAGCCGCTAAGATTAAATGATTGGAACAAAATATTTTTTCCTTCTCTTTTCAATAATAAATGGTATTAAAAATTGGATTATTAAATAACTTTAGATCGTATTAAATTAAATTTAAATAAAATTTTTATAAATTTAACTTAATTTAATTTTAATATTTATTAATTAATTTAAATTTAATAATATTTTTTAATAATAATTTAAATTTTAAAATTAATCTAAACTTGAATAAAAAATAAAAAAAATTTTAACGATAACCCGATCATAAACTAGTTTGCATCTGTCCCCGAATTAGTCACTGGAAATCACACCAATGATTAAAGACTATAGTACATATTCAGATAAATTTGGTTCAAAGTTAATATTATATATTGTAAAAATTAAATTTGTGATCTCAAAAGTTTCGTACTGCCCCTTTGTAACTAAATCAAATTTTCATTTACTTATATGTGAATTTCAAATATATTAGATCACGAATGTAATGTCAAATAAGCATAAATTTTTTTCCTTTGGATGTTTAGTGTTTTTTGTTTTTCCAAGAATTAGATATATGTTGATTTTTTTAAAATTATTTAAAAATAATATTTTTCATTATTAATCCTACTATAATGTCAACTTTATATTGTAAAATTACTTTTTTGTCCAATAACTTAATAAAGTGCATCTTTCTCTTCCTTTGCGAGAGTCCGGTTCGCTACATATATTTATATATATATATATATATAAATGATGTCAATTGGTAAAACTTTTTATAAAAGTCTCGAGCTTTATTAATACGATAATTTATATATTTATATTATATATATTATAATTAAATTAAAGTTTTATATATTTATATAAATTTATATATTAATTATTTATATTATATAAATTTTATTATTTTTATATATTTATATTATATATTAATTTATTTTTATATAATATTTAAATTATATTTAAAATTATCAAATATATCCTAAGATTTAAAAGGTAAATTTGTTTTCCTTCTGGACCTGCTAATCGGTATATTAATGAAAGACCTATTTTTGTTACTTTGTCATAGTGTCAAGCCATGCATAGGCATCTAGAAAATTATGTCTTTATTTTTCTATTGGCTGGTTTTCCGAAGTTGGCCGGTCCAGTTGATTCATGTCAGACATCAGATTCAATTCGGTGACAGAAAATTGACTTCCTAAATGCATGAACTTTTTACTTGTTTCCAAGAAAATAAGAATAAGAATATAATAATAATAATAATAATAATTAATTCTCAAAAGTAAAAGCTAATTGAGAAACAAGAAGCAGAAATAAACTATTAACTCAGACTAATTTTGTTCGTGAACTGAGTCACGTGAGATCGTAACACAGAGAAAATAATTTTAAGTTTAAATTTAAATTTATTTTAAGTAACGGTTTAAATTATTATTTAAATATAATAAAATATAAAAAATATTTTATATTAATATTTTATAAATAAATATAAATAAAAAATTTATTTTAATTAATAAATAATGATCCTCACTGATCCAAAACAAAAATATAAAAAATAAACTCAAACTAATCTAGATTAGACCGAACGAGTACATTATCCTTCAACAGGTGTAGCTCATACTAACCTGAGCTCACCTTTAAGAAAGTAATGGGTTACTTTGGAAACCAGTTGCGTCAAAATTTTCTTAAACTTTTGTTTTATTTGTTTTTTTTTTTTACTTTAAATTCTTGATTAACATCATTTATCTAAATTCACTTTATTTTCTTTCTTTACTAATTTATGACATATGTGATGCACCAATTAACTTTACTTATATGTATAAATATATAGAATAACCATTTACATACGTTAAAGATATATAATATCTATATAATATAACGAAAATATTAAGTAATAATAAGTTTTTCTAAACAAACAAATTTGAAAAATTTAAGACATGTGATAAATAATATTTGAGAAAAAAATAAAAATATTCAAAAGATAGAATAAAATATCATTATTGGGCACTTAAGATTTTTTTTTTTTTTAATTTGATCATTGAACATAGATAAACTCATACATTCTTATTGCTTTCAAATAAATCTTTAATTAATATTTAATTATAATAAAATTTTAATCTTAATTTATATGTATATAAGTTCTCAATACAAATTAATATTTCATTTGAAATAAAAAATTGTTTCAATACAATTAAAAATAAGATTTATTTAAATCCAATAAAAGAACAAAATTTACTTAAAAATACAATTGACGGTTTTTTTATTATTATTTTAATATTTTAGCAGCTCCTTTCAAAACAAACCAGATTGCATTGCGCCCCAGGATTAATATGTTTGATATTCAATCTTTCATTTTCATTTACTATGACTGTCTCAGCTTTTTTTTCCTTTTTAAATAATCTTAATTTATTCAATATTCTGCATTTAAATATATAGATGAAATCATACGCAAATATAACGTGAAAAATTAAGAGAATTATTATCAAACAATAATTATTGTGTATCAATCGAGTAATATAAATATAAAATTCATTTTTGATACAATAATAATGATTTCTTTTTTAAAATTTATAGCTGAGGATAAGAAACTATAACATATATATGTGTATATGTATATGTCTCTGTATGAGTTCACTTAATACATTAGAAATCTTCACATCAACTAATTAAAACTATTATATTTAGTGCAATAATATTACCATAAAAAAATATCATAGTAAGATGTTTTTATTTAGGACATTCATTAGTAAAAATAAGCAAATAAAAGCTTTTGACTGAAAATTTGTTTGTAAATTTTGTCATTGTCTTGAAAGAAATCAATGATAAACAATGTCTTTTTTTTTATCATTAACCATTGTCTTTTAAGAAACATATTTTTAATACTAATGTATTAGTATTAAATAATATTTCATATCCACTCTCTTGTTCCTTTAATCTTGATTTTAACTTTGGTTATTTTTATTAAAACAAATCTACTTGGTTAAAATATTTTTTGCTATTAATCTTGATGTGGAATGCTTTTTAATTTAAAAAAGAATTTTTTTAATAAAAAATTGTTTTGAAACATGTAAAAAAAATGTTAGAATATAAAATTCGGAATCATGTAGATCCCAAAATTTCATAGAGATTTTTGTGTAAACATCGTCATGTGGGTCTTCTAACTCTCAAAAATAGATATACTTATCGAAATTTTAAATATGAATATGAAATATATATATATATATTAAGTATGTCACGTTAAATATATTATATTATAATTATTATATTATTTTTATATTTATTAAACTTATTGTATTTTCATATCGCATCTAAATTACTAATTACTTCTTTATCTCATAAATATATATATTTTTTCAAAATTTGGAATCAAAATTTCTAAATTGAATGTTCTTTTGTGAGAACTAGGTTAGCATTTTCCGTCGCTATCGACTGTGCGTATGAGTCAATGAACCCGATCGTAAAAGCGGAGGTCGGGTAATGTGCAATGCATCTATGAAGCACACAAGACAAATAAGTCATTGAAAGCTCACGACTTCAAAGGTTGTAATCTTCACTGATTAAGATCATAAGTTACAAAAGTTTAATTGATTACTTCACAGGTAATGTCAGGAATTGACATCACAGTAAAGCTTGACAGTGGAAATCATTGACTCGCTCGTTCAAACAACTAATTAATTGATATCCATCTAGCTAGTGGAATCGTTGGCCATATCACATCTCTCGATTCTCATTAGATATTCGATGAGTTCCGTCAATTTGAATTAACTTCATATTAAATTAATCAATTTAAATTATTTTAAAATTTTTTATTTTTTAAAATTATTTTAAATGTAAATTAATTTCGATTTAAATTATTTTATATTTATGTTAATAGATTTTAAATTATTAATTTTAAATAAATTTATATGAATTTATCAAATTTTTTAAATTTAAATAAATATTGATAGACCTATTAAAGTTAGCAAAAGCAAAGCAGTGGCATATATATACATTACAGGTGTGACAATGCATGTGTGCCCAACCACCCCGATATCATTCAAAAGGTGCTCACTAAATCCAACTGTTGATATGATAATATTAGACTCAATATAATTATACGACATAAAAAATATTTAAAATATAGTCTAAAATATAATATAATATAAAAAATAATATGATATATAAATATTTAAATATTTTAAAATTTTTATAAATATAAATTTTAAATATAATTATAATTATAATATAATAAAATATATAAATATAATATAAATACACAGATTATGCAATATTTGTCCATGATCCTAATTTGCACTGTATCGATTATTTGTGAACATATGCTAAGTGAATACCTACGGGGATGGGCTTGGTCTTTTCAAGGTATCATTATCAATTTTTTTAAATATTTGAGATGATGAAAGTTTAATTTTTTATAATTAAAACTAAGACACTCTATCAATAGATTATGCAAGTATTGGCATAATGATGTGCTTTTAATTGGTTTCGAAAAATTAAATTAAAACTTTAAAATAATATTTATATTAATTATATTAATATATGACAGACGATGTGGTTTAATTTTTAAATAAATAAATTTAAAGTTAAAATTGAATTATTACGAGTCTGTATGAATTTAAGATAAAAAAACACAACAATAGAAAAAATTCGACACATCCATGCAAAAAATAATATGAAATGAAATGAATACAAAAATTATTAATTTGTAAAAATTTATATAAATTTATAATAATTTAAACAAAAAAATATTATGAACACATCACAACACATAAAATTTTTTTAAATTGAATCACTATGACAAATTATGCAAAATATTTTATAAACTAAGACAGAAAATAAATACAATTTTTTTCTAAATTAAATCACGATGACAAACTGTATAAAATGTAGAATGAATTAAAATATAGACATAAACACAAACATAGAAAAATAATTGAAATAAAATATGAAAATAATATTAACATGACACGAATATATAAATACGTTAGAATATATACAAAATAAATTATTAAATATAAAAATTTAATAAATTTATAATACGAATTTCAATTTTTTTTTGTTTCTTGGAAATTTATGAACTTATACATTATATAAAATTAGTTATTTATTGAATCAATAAAAAATAATTTATTTAGTAAAAAATCAATAAAAATTGATAAAAAATTAATTTGATGTATATATATATATATTTCAATTTTTGATAATTTATGGGATTTAAAATTTTAATCTTTTAGTTTTATATAAAGATCATAACATTAAATCAAAAACATATTTTATTAACTATTTATTATATTTAATATTAAAATTATTTTAAATTATTTCATTTTTTTTTTTGACAAAGCCCTTGTAACTCATTTCTTCTATTCTCTTGATCTATCAACAACAACAAAAGGGGAAAAAAAATATTAATAATGAAAAATGAAAAATGTTTGGTACCCAAAGCAAAGGGGACCTGGCCTTGGAATTGCAATCACAATTTCCAACCTTAAGGCCAAGCGTTCATGCAAGAAGTGCAAATCTAACAGTTAAATTCCAAGGCCTTAATGGGTTCACAGTAGAAGGCAAAACGTGGATGATGTTAATGTGTTTAATTATGTAAGAGAAAAGGTAAGGCAGCAACCGCATGTTTGGTGGGCACTCGAAGCAAGCAAAGGTGTTTATTGGTATTTGCAGGTTTCTTCAATATCTGAAGGGATTGTGCTGAAATCTTCACTCAGAATTTCAGCTTTGGCTGATGCTGTTACATTGAAGAAGTTTATTAGGAAAGGTGTCCCCGCTGTGCTCAGGCCTAAGATTTGGTTTTCGCTTTCAGGTGCCGCCAAGAAGAAGTCTACGGTGGCTGAAAGCCATTATAATGATTTGACAAAGGCTGCGGAGGGTACACACCTGCTACACGGCAGATTGATCATGTAAGTACCTGCATGAGGGTTGTTCTGCATTAATTTGATTTTTGTTTTTCTTTTTGTGTCCCCTTTTTCTCTTTGTATTTGGATCAGTCGTTGGATTGATGGCTTTTGGATGTGATGTTTAAGTTGGGAATTGAAAATAGTACTTGATGATGGACCTAAATGCAAGGATGGTTTTCATAGGTTAATATTGGGTTTTTGAGATGTAATTCACTTGACATTCTTTCCTATTGCTTAACTTAAAAGTAGTTGTGTTTGAGAAATAATCCCATGAGAAGGTTTTGATCTGTTTACAAAAGGGTTTTTGTAATGAAAACTCAAGAGTTTGGATTTTTTTTGTTTTTTTGACTAGAAGAGTTTAGAATTGAAAACACATGCTGTTGATAATGCAGAATTAGAAGTTATATCAATGGGAGTAAATGTTCTATTAAATATGATGCTCTTCTTGGATTTGGCATTATCTTAGCAAATTCAGTTTTACTTATTTTTATGCAATAATTGCATACAAACTATAATTAATTTACAAATGGGGGTATATATGTATGCCTGGACAAAGAACAAAGATTTATTCAATGCATTTGATAATTCCAATAAACGTGAATGTTGACTTAAAAATTTTGATTGGATTTGGATATAAACTAGAATTGTGATTTTAGAGCATGGAATTTAGTAGATGGATAACAAAATTTAAGTGATTGAGCTGTAAATGATATTCCCTATTTCAGTTATGGTGCTGCATTTCTTTTCAATTGGGTAATTTGGTTTGAGCCTTTTTGCTTATATACTTGGAGGACCTTCCATGAACCTTTCCTGGTCACCCATGGTTGGACACTCCACAGGGCCATGCAGCTCTCAGGCGTGTGCTTGTGGGGTATTCTTTTCGTGATTCTGATGTGGGCTACTGTTAGGTGAGTTCATCAAGACTTGTGCTTGTCTTATAGAATTTTATCAGACTCTTAAGTATCACTGGCATAGAAAGGACTCAAAGAACATGCTACAAATACATCTGGCACTAATTTATTCCTTGTCTAAATAACAGCCTTCTCTGGTTGTTGTTTTCCCCTTTGAAGGATTTTCTTTCCCTTTTGGTAGGTGGGCGGGGGGTTGAATCATGCATCTCCCATTGGTTTGTATTTTTCAGTCTATTATGAAAACAAGGCAAATACTCTTTTTATGCTTTCAACAATGTGAAGAATGTCGTTTATGCAATTCCGCTATATATGATTTTAGCAACAAAGCTAGGCTGGTTTCAAGGTGCAAGTTTTTTGTTTGGAATAGCCAAAGTTGTTTTTTAAGCTTGATAAGTAAACCCTGATATTGCATTTTATGTCTATGTGCCATACCCCACTGAACAGGAAAACAAAACTTTTTACGGCGACTTAAGCTTGAACTGCAGTCAAAGTTATTCCACAGCTTTCTTTGATTACTTCGGTTACTAATCGTCAGTACCAAATTTTATGTGGATCATTATATAAACCCTGACATGAAAAATATCACTTGTGCTCAACTATTACTTTTTCTGTTTTGTTTTTACCTTATCAACTAAATGGAAAGAAAAAAATTGAGTTGCTTTTCTCCTCGTTGAAAGTTTGTTCTAGTGACAGAAATTAATTTGTCCCTACTATTGCTGACCGTAACTGTTAGTAATTCTTGCTTTGGTTTCCTCGAGTAATGACATCTTTTTCATTCTTCATCTAATCGTGATTTTCTATTAACAGACAAAATTGTCCTTGGTGTAGGGTTTAAATTATGTTGCAGCATTGTTGTTGCTTGTTATGAAGACAGAGGAAGATGCATTTTAGATGCTTGCCGTCCTGCTTGAAATGCTTTACTTAATGACTACTATACAAATAACTTAATCTGGATGCCATGTCGAGCAAAGGTTTTTTAAAGATTTGCTTGCTAAGAAGTGCCCAAGGTATTTTGGG